>JANAVB010029019.1:889617-1102117 GCA_029216955.1 Iris pallida | reverse complement strand
GCGGAGAGGGGGGCTGCGGTGGTCGGAGGAGGGGGGCAGCGGCGGTCGGTGGTGGCGGATCGACTTGGGAAGGGGGAGGACTTGGAAAGACAGGGATATTTTGGTCCAAAAAAATAGTCAAACCCTTTGACCGTCAGTTACTGACGGAAACCGTCAAAAGTGGGGGGTGACTTGCATTATGGTAAAGTGGCAGGGTGCACCTTAAATAAGGGTAAATTAAGTGGGATAAATGATAATTCAAGTCCTCATGAAGGACAAAAAAAATTAGAATTATTTTGTGTAAAAGTGCCAGATTTATGACCAAATTAGACGTTGGATACTGAATTTGTCCATTTTATACTTTGGATACTTGAACCTTTTAGTGACAAATATTCGTCATTAAAGACTCATTTCGTAAAGTCCAATTTCGTCACTAAATGTGTCATTAAAAGAAATTGAGTATCCAAAGTCTAAAACGGACAAATCCAGTATCCAAAGTCTAATTAGGTCATAAATCTGGTACCCTTGTACAACATAATTCAAAATTATATATATATTTTTGGAAGCCGTACTTCAAATGTTAAAGGGTACTCGGGAGAGCCCATAGTTTTCAGACTAGGGCCTCGATTGGTACACTGTAATATAATCGTAATCGTAATGTAATCAAATGAAAAGAAGAAAAAAAAATTCATTTGATTAGATTACGATTACATTACAATGTACCAACTGGGATCTAGAATGAAAATTGAGTTCCACAAATACATAGATTACTCGCATCACATGAACTTGCTAAATTTGGTGCCAAAGTAACCAAAATTACCAAAGTGAACTAAGAAGACTACTATTATTAGAGGAAGCCTACTATTAAAATTCTCTTCTAACTATACTAAAACATTACATGGTTAGAGGAAGCCGACTATTAAAATTCTCTTCTAACTATACTAACATGCTCACTATTTTAAACATGCAGAGAGTGGAAGGTCTCAATATCATTCTTATGATTTTCGAATGGAAAGATCGGTGTGGAGATATGCGACGGACACAACAAAGCATATAAAAAACACAGATACCAATCTCAAGGGCTCTGCAAGCATGAATATTGAGTTGAATTCATAGTGAACCTGCAAGAAAACAACCGAGACATGAGCGTGAGAACTTCACACACACAAAAAAAAAAAAAAAACAAAAAAAAAAAAAAAAAAAAAGTTAGAAAGCACCGTCAGAGTATTCAACTATTTAACAATGTTCTAAATGGCGATCGAGCCGGTCGCTCACCATACCACTTTTGTTCTTGGCGGTGGAGGAGGCGGTTAGCGAAAGTTTGATGGCGTAGGCGGAGGTGAGACGGCATAGACGAACGCCTAGGCGGAACAATACATGACTAGATGTTTTGATAAAAATAGTTTTGCAAGTATTATGGACCTATGATTCACTTTTAGAATACTGAAACTTTGTAAATCTTTGCTTCTACAACTTAGTTATGCATAAAAACACCTTTAAAATATCAATATTAAGGGGCGTTTGGTATGCGGTATTTTTTTTAAGAGAAATTTTGAGTTACCCCCCACTTTGATTACCCAAATTAAGGGTGCACCCCACAGTTTTGCATTAATAAAGAAATACCCCCACTTTGGACGGAAACCGTCTAGGGCTAACGGTCAAAAGCTTTGACCCAAAAAATTTGACGAAAATACCCTTCACATTGTCTTCTTCCTCTCCCCTCTTCTCCTCCTCGCCGCCACTGCCCCCCTCCTCCTCCCCGCCGCCACTGCCCCCCACCTCCCTCCCCGCCGGCCGCCGCCCTCTTCCCCGCCACTGCTGCTGCTTCCCCCCCCCCCCCCTCCTCCTCCTTCCCGTCGCCGGTCGCCCCCCCTTCCCTCCCCGCCGCTCCCCCTCCCCGCCCCCCCCCCCCTTCCCTCCCCGCCGCCCCCCGCCCCCGCTCCCGCCCCGTCCCCCCGGCCGCTGCCCCCTCCCATTCGCGCCATTGTTGCTGCGAGACTATTGCTGCCAACGATGTTGACCCAGATGGAGGGACGACGTCGGCCGGCGAAGGGGGGAGCGCAGCGGCGGGGGGCAGGGGGGTGACGACGGGGAGGAGGGGTCGCAGCGGCCAGCGGTGGGCAGGGAGGAGGTGGCAGCGGGGAGAGGGGAGGTGGCAGCGGGGAGAGGCGGTGGGGAGGGGGGAGGTGGCAGCGGGAAGAGGCGGTGGGGAGGGGGGAGGTGGCAGCGGGGAGAGGCGGTGACGACGGGGAGGAGGGGGCAGTGGCGGTGGGGTGGAAGAGGGAGACAACACACAGGGAAGAAGGGTATTTTCGTCAAATGTATTGGGTCAAAGCTTTTGACCGTTAGCCCTAGACGGTTTCCGTCCAAAGTGGAGGCATTTCTTCATTAATGCAAAACTGTGGGGTGCACCTTTAATTTGGGTAATCAAAGTGGGGGGTAACTCAAAATTTCTCTTTTTTTAATTCCTGGAAAAATTTAGGGTGGGAGTCTAATACCATGTTTGTTTGGACTATAAAAAATTTATTCTCGAAAATTAGAAATACCCGGATAAATAGTTTACCCATAAAACATGGGAATCCTATACCTAAAGAATAGGTGGGTATTTTTCTTTTGTCCGGACAAAATTTTTTTTTAATTATTTTTCTACTTTTTGATCATTTTTTATTTATTTATTTTCGTTTGTTGTCGTTTTTTTTAGTTTTTTTATTGTTTTTGTCGTTTTTTTGTTGTTTTATGTCGCTTTTTGGTCATTTTTGTCGTTTATTATCGGATTTTTGTCGTTTTTGTCCTTTTTTAGTCTTTTTTATCGTTTTTGTCCTTCTATATCGTTTTTTCTCCTTTTTGCCTCTTTTTGTCATTTTTACCGATTTTTGTCATTTTTTTGTTATTTTTGTCGTTTTTTATCTATTTTGTTGCTTTGTCGTTTTTACCAGTTTTGTCTCTTTTTTGTCATTTTTTGTTGCCCGTTTTCTTTTTTTGTGTTTTTTAGTCGTTTTTGGTCATTTTTTGTTCTCGTTTTGTTGTTTTTTTCGTTATTTATCGTTTTTTCTCTTTTTATTGCTTTTTACCGATTTTTGTCCTTTTTTCGGTTTTGTCATTATTTAGTATTTGTTGTCGTTTTTGTCTTCTTTTTTTTCTTTTGTCGTTTTTTGTTTTTTTTTCGTCTCTTTTCTCTTTTTGTCGTTTTCTACCCGTTTTTGTCGTTGTCTTGTTATTTTTTGTCGTTTTTGTCGTTCTTTAATAGTTTTTTGACTTTTTGTTACTTTTTGTCGTTTTTTGTCGTTTTAGTATTTTTTGACTTTTTTTTCTCATTTTTTGTTGCTTTTCGTCGATTTTTGTCGTTCTTTAATAGTTTTTTTTTTACTTTTGTCTTTTTTTTTTGCTTTTTGTCGTTTTTTGTCAATTTCGTCTCTTTTTCTCTTTGTCATTTTCTACCCGTTTGTCTTTTTTTTTGTCGTTCTATAGTAGTTTTTTGACTTTTTTGTCCTTTTATTTGCTTTTTGTCTCTTTTTTTTCCCTATTTGTCTCTTTTTGTCGTTTTTTTGTTATTTTTTGTCCTTTTTTTTGTTATTTTTTGTCATTTTTTGTCTTGTAGTAATTTTTTGTTGGTTTTTAGTAATTTTTTCTTTTGTCCTTTTTTTTTGTCTTTTTTGTTGTTTTTAACTTTTTGTTCGTCTTTTTTTTGTCGTTTTTGTCAATTTTTTGTTTTCGCTTTTGGTCTTTTTGTCGCTTTTTTATTCTTTTTTTTCCTTGTATTTTGATTTTTTATCTTTTTTTCATTTTTGTTTTTTTTGGTCCTTTTTTTTTGCTTTTTTGTCTTTTTGTCTTTTTTTTTTTTGCATTTTGGTCGTTTTTTGTATTTTGGTCGTTTTTTGTTTTTTTTCCGTTTTTTTCGGTTTTGTTTTTGTTTTTTTTGTCGTTTTTACATTTTTTTTCCCTTTCCTTTTTTGACGTTTTTCGTTTTTGGATTTTTTTTTTTCCAGAAATATTTATATAGTCACCAAACATGGGAATGTAATTTTCCAGAAAATTTAATTACTTAAAATTTGATTCCCGAAAATATAGAATTTTCGGCTATACAGTATTCCGCATACCAAACGCCTACTTAATGAACAAAAACAGCAATAAAATAATAAAAATGTTCAAAATGTATCAAACGCCTAAGCAGCACCTAGACGGTGCCTAGGCGGACCATGTCCGCCGCGCACCCGCCTACCGTCATTTAGAGCCTTGCTTTTTAAACTTGGTGTTTATCATTGTATAAGACAGTATTTCCAGATTTTGGTTCTTGTGAATTAGAAATTAGAAAAGAAATCACTTTAATTGGTAAAAGATGCATCCGAATAATCAGGACTTATCACTCTAGTTGTCATCGGAAAGATCTGTAAAAGTATATGAATTATGCAGTAGAACACAAGTCATATGGTTTAGAAATGGGATCAATAGACTTGTGGCTGAGAAGTTGGTAATAGTCATCTAGATCTATAGAGGCCCATTATCTACTACCATTACATGAAAATAAATCCTAGTTAAAGACCTTTATCTTATTGAAGTTGGGAATAGCTCCTATGTTTCAAGGATACGGATATGAAACGACATGGTAAGGACACGGGGACATAGAAGCGACACCTATTTTGGTGTCCTAATGTATTTTCTAGCGTCTAGGTTGTATCTAATACGTGTCCAATACGAATCTGACACGACACATCCAAGATATTTGGAGTGACCGTGCTTCCTAGTTCAGCAGTTTAGTGTCTACCAAAATTAACAAGAAAAAAATAATAATAATAAGGGTAACAAGAAAAGTAATATGTTCTTGCCAGATTACAAGTTCAAGTATTGTTCATGCTGGCCCACAAAATATATCCTCCAGTGCACTACCAATTCAAGTATTTTTCCTTTCTGAAGAAGAACTCAATTAGATGGAAGCATGCATTCATGTTTAGACTTCAGAGAAACAAAAAGTGATTTTCCAACGGTTTATAAGTTGATTTCACTCTTGCATTTACTTCATTTTTTTTTTCTATTTGCACTAAGCTGATTTAAGACAGAAATCAGAACATAACATTTTGTTCACTTACCTGAAAAGGAATATTGTGTTCGGGAACCACATTTTCTTTTTCGATAACCACTTTAGGCCTCCCAATAACATCGAGATATGAATAACTCATCTGCAGTAGTTCATAAGAAAACCGTGATAGTGCAATATTAACATCAAGTAAAAGGACAGCAATACTCGATCGGTGTCAATGTTTCTAGTATAAACATTGACAAGTCTTATTATGTAATTGTTGCGACTGATCCATCAGAGAAAGTAAACAATACTGTGTATAAATTAATAGTTACATGAGAGTCAGTTTTTCGTAACTTTTATTTTGCTCATATACTTTGTAGATTTAAATAGCATGAAGGGTGTCCGTTGAACAGAAGTGTGCAATACATTGATCAATGGGGTATCTATGAACTCAGAAGTTCATCAATCGACATAGTAATAATCTATATTCAACACAGCTTGATTTCGGGGGACATGATATATTCATTTCAATCCACGCAACAAAAATATCTATGCAACACATTCAGCTAGACATTGATATCTGTGATAGGAGATTAAACTTGACAATGAAGAACTAACTCAGGAGAAGAAAAAAGAAGAGGACAACCGTAATCTATAGATTCAACAATATTGAAAAGGAAACCATAGAGGAAAACAATATATGATTGTACTATTATTTTATTTAGGAGAAAATCGAAAGAAAAAGAAAAAGGGCTAATTCAATTTTTTTATGAGTTTTAGTTGTCTTGCGGTTTTTTCACCAAACCCAACCGTAAATCCAAAGTGCTAATAGATTAAACATGCCAATTAACAAGAAAAACAGCCTCATTAATCATTGTTGGCTGGTAATTGGCTATAGTACATCACTTTCTACTCGGACCTAGGTCGTTACTGGTTACTCGGCCAAGTAAATAACAGAGTAATTCGATATTAATAAAACTTTCCACATACTTGTGCTTCCCTCGATACACTTATTTGATGTTCTACGACTCTCTTTTATGTTCCCTTCATGGTTCACGACTAGAGAATGAAGAAGGCTAAGGTTTTCCTTGTACCCACAAACCAGTCTTATAAGTAGGGTTAAGTTGTGGTTCATTTCAGGTCGGCTTCGTCAAATAATTTGTGGTGTAAAACCCAGGAACATATGTTGGAGTTTGGCCAGGATAATTTGAAGTGTTAGTGCGTAAATGGGTTTCATTTTGGTGCGGATTTTGACCAGTGCTTTAAGACATAAATCAGTCCACACACACTAGTTAATGCATCACAAAATGACAATGGCTAAAGCTATACATCGTGATTTTTCAGTATCTTCTTGAATCTTGATTGTCCAATACAAACATATACTTCACCTCAATTATTCTATTGCTAACAAAAATAATAACCAGAAATTAGGTAGTTATTGCCAATAAATTTATATTTCTTACTGTTGTTTAGACATAAATTATGCATATTTTTATATTCTTCAAGATTTTTAAAATTTTCTCAAATGACAAAACCTGATACTCTTTCATCAAGTTAACTGCTGATACCATTTGATACATGGTTTGTGAGATATCCAAAACCATCCAAACTGCTAATACCAATAAAAACTGAAACTGAAGTAAGTTTTTGAAGCTTGATTTCGACGTCAACAGATCAAGAATCTGTTTTTGAAACCGAAGTAAGTTTTTGAAGCTTGATTTTGACGTCAACAGATCAAGAATCTTGATTCCAACTCATTCACCAAGTAACTGCAAAATAGATGGTTTTTCAATACTATGGGTGTGGTGCATCGGGCTATTTGGCGCCTACGGATAGCCAAATCGAAACATATAGCTTTGAGGATAATGAACTGTTGCATGAGTTTATGAATAATACTGCTTAATTTTGTTTCGTGTCATGCTTATGTTTCATAGATAAAGCTGTTCACGCATTCGCATGATCATGGACAACTTATGCACAAGGTTTAGCTTTTCTCGAAATAGTATCCGGGGCACCGGAACCGAATCGACCTAGGGAAAAATTATGAAATCATGCTTCGGCTCGAGGTATTGCGGGACCTCCAGTTGGGCTTGCAATCCGGACTGATAGGACGCGTCGCAATGCTACGTAATCGTCCTTCATTGTGTCAATATCATCAATGATAGCATATAAGATAGATATCATGCTAACCTATTGTCTTTTACAGGTGGTAAATATTTTTTTTATTTTTATGCAGGAACGGATACGAAATGTCAGTGTTCTAATTTCGGCCTATGCGATCATCTAGGCGGCACCTAGGCACTAGACGGCCGCTAGCCGCACCGGAACCCTCCTAGGCGGCGGTCCTAGACGGTAGTCCTAGGCGGCACCTACGTAGGCCGATTCGGCGGCTTTTAGGTTTGAAAATTTCCAGAATATTTCAAAAAAATCAGATTTGAAATTCAAAATTTTCAAATTTCAATTTGAAATTTAAAAAAAATCAAAAAAAAAATTCAAAAAAAAATATAAATATAAACTTACTTGGATCCCGCGTCACCGCCGCCGCCGCCTCCGCCCCCACTGCTGATGTTGATGTTGTTGATGCGATGTCACTTTCCGTTCCCAGAATACGTATTTATTTAATATTTATCATGTATTGTTCTGTATTTAAATTTCTTTAATTTTATGTTAATTAATTTTCTGCAATTTTATTTCTGTATTTTACTTTCTGCTTTTATACTCTGCTTTAGCTTTGCTTTGGGTTCGGCTTGGATTGGTTTAATTATGTTGGTTCATCATGAACCGAAACAAACCCCCACCTACCACTACCCCTTCATTTAAAGCTCATCCCCTTTCTCTTTCTTCATTTACTTCACCATTACTCTTCTTCTTCCTCCATTACTCTCCCACCCACCCATTTGGAGAGGCAAGTACATCTTGCACACCATGAGGGATTTCATGCATCCCTATTTATTTTTAGTCTATGTAGTTCATCTTCTCTTCCTCTACAAGTTTAGGTCTTGAAGTTCTTGATTTCCATGGATGGTTGGGTGTAGATCTAAGTTTTAAGTTTTAGTTTTTCGTATGGATTTTATGGTCTTGATCTATCAAACTCTGTTGTTTTCGAAAATAAGTGGTTCCATGTTGTAGAGAATTTAATTCTACTAAAGTTTGGCTTTTGAAAAGTTAGATTTCGATTTATTTTGAGGAAGTTATGGCCAAAGTATTTTGTTCATTTCTATGTTCATCTGCAGCATGAACTGCATGTCGCAGTTGAGCCGCATATGGTGTCGCGAATGAGCCGCATAAGGCACATGTCGCAGTTGAGCCGCATAGGTGTCGCGAATGGGCCGCATGAGACACATGTCGCAGTTGAGCCGCATAGGTGTCGCGAATGGGCCGCATGAAGCACATGTCGCAGTTGAGCCGCATATGGTGTCGCGAATGGGCCGCATGAGGCACATGTCGCAGTTGAGCCACATATGGTGTCGTGAATGGGCCGCATGAGGCACATGTCGCAGTTGGCCGCATATGGTGTCGCGAATGAGCCGCATGAGTCGCATGTCGCAGTTGAGCCGCATAGATGTCGCGGTTGGGCCGCATGAGTCGCATGTCGCAGTTGAGCCGCATAGATGTCGCGGTTGGGCCGCATGAGTCGCATGTCGCAGTTGAGCCGCATAGATGTCGCGGTTGGGCCGCATGAGTCGCATGTCGCAGTTGAGCCGCATATGGTGTCGCGATTGGGCCGCATAGGCCGCATGTCGCAGTAGGCCGCATATGGTGTCGCGGTTGGGCCGCATAGGCCGCATGTCGCAGTTGAGCCGCATATGGTGTCGCAGTTGGGCCGCATATGCCGCATGAGCCGCATGTCGCAGTTGGTCCGCATGCATGTCGCAGAATATGCTGCATAATGCCTATTTTGGTTGTTTCTAACTGTTATATGTCCTATTTTGACTGAATTATGGCTAGAATTTCTTCTAACTCCCAACATGAAAGTTGTAGATCTTTTCCTTGGCTTCAAGAATATGTTACCAACTATTTTATGCTAGTTATAGACTCGACCATGCTTAATACTAGTTTGACTTTCATGCCTTGTCACGAATTGACCCCGACTGTTACTTCGACTAATAATTGATCATGCGTTCCTAGTTGGAACTAAGAGACTGGCTAGTCGTCTTATTGAATTGAATGAATGAGACACGTTCATATTAACTATGAACTATTATAATCGATTGGCCGATCCCGAATATTGACATACAGGCATGTGCAGGCTTCAATTTATTTATTTTTATACAAAGCAGCATGTGTACTTTATGGTTAAGGCATGATTATTCCGTGGTTAGTTTGATTGTTGCATTACGCTATGTAAGACCTACAACATAACCGCACGGGTATCGTTGTAGAGTTGGGCATATCGTACTCTGTACGGAAGTACTCATTCTGAATGACCATGATTCACGGCATGGGATTTCAATCAACATAGGGGATATTAAGTTAAATAAAATAATGATTGCATGGAGAGAATGGATTCCCGAGTTCTTACATGGCAGCCCTCTTTGGGACTATTAAGTGCCCGACAGGCCGGCTGGTTCCCACAGATACTGCAAATCTGCCACACGGGCAGGGAGCGGTATCTGCTTATAATATTTATTGTATATTGATGACGGGCGTCCCGCTGGGACTCGTCTAATTCATGATTGGCACAATTGATTGATTGGGTAGACTAGCCTTGCTCGTACATAGTAAGAATTGAGGAATCCTTATTGCATAAATTCCAAGATAACTTGGAACTCACATTATCAAGGTGTAGTAGTTGCATGGCCGTTTAAGTTGACTTGTTTGTGTACTGGACCTACTCTGTTAACTAACTGAGATGATCAGAATGTCAGGATATGACGGGCCAACTTCTGTCCTTGTTTGGTTGGGAGGTTGGTTCGAAGTGTCGTGATGTTATGTGAATCCTAGTAGCAAGCAGAGGTATATATATCATATTCTCTTATTACTGGTTTTAATCCCTCATATCGTGCTTCCTTGCGGTACTTGCTATTAGAGGTCTAACCTCTCTGGTTTTGCATGGCCAGATTTAGAGCCAGTCCCCGAGGACTCAGCTTACTTCCACCTCCAAGATGGTCAATACTAGAGGGATGATCGCAGGAGGACTCGAGTGGGTTCCTTACTTCCCCACTCGTTTTGTTATTTACTTTATACTTTGCCGTTTAGCACCGACATGTTAGTCGGATTGTCTTGTACTTACTTTTACATAATTGTAACTAAGTCGGACTGCAGCTGATAAACAATTGTGTATACCTTGCTTCATCATCTGGCTATGTTTTGTAAAGCCAGATATCGAAAACATTTTGACTGAGCGTTTGGGACGCCTTACTGCTTTATCTTACATGTTCTCTATTTCTGTTTCTTATTTGAATGATTGAGACAATAGATGTGAAGTGACCATAGTGAGACTTTCATGTAGTATGCACCCCCTTGTCTTTTAGACAGCATTGATCGTATTATACGGTATTCATATACCCGTAATACGTAGCTGGCTGAGTCACTCCCCCGCTCTCCAGTATTCTGGTTCTGGGACGTGACAAGGTTTTAGTGGTAGCCCATGCAGGTCTGATTTTAGACTTGTGGGGTGTTTTGATTTATAGGATGTCTCAATCACACATGTTCCCCCTTGATCTCATGATTCGTTGTTCTCAACTCTAGCTTGACATTCCAGTATCCTTTGACTTCATTGATCTTTCCTGTCCGGTCGTTTGATTGTTCTCTTGTCCCTTTTTAGGGGCACTTCGTCCGCATCTGTCAGAGCTGGACAACATCAACAAGGGCAACATGGACAACCTGACCAGGTTGGTCAGCAACAAAGGCCAGTACTACCCCAAGAGGCTATTCAAGAAGAAGTGATAGTAGAAGCAGCAGCTGGATCGCAGTATCCGGAGGTTCCACCACCACCAACAGTTCCACCTACCCCTGTGGGAGTAGACACACCGGCCCTTCTGGAGATCATGAGAGGGATGATGGCTACTCAGCAACACCAGATGTTAGCCCAGCAGCGCATGCACGCTCAATTGCAGGAGCAGAATGTACTACTCAACCAAGGGTTACAGACAGCTTTGGAAAGAGGGGCAAGGTCAGATTCAGGAGCATCATCCAGGTTTTGCAAGTACAACCCCCGTCGTTTCGAGGGCACGGAGGATGCCATCTCAGCAGATGCATGGCTTAAGGATATTGAGGCTATTCTGACGGCAGCTAAGGTACCGGCGGAAGAACGTGTGGATCAAGTGAAGTTGTTACTTCAAGATCTCGCACGTGATTGGTGGGAATCAGAGGAAGTAGGCATCAGACGTCCTGTTGCTTGGGACGATTTTACTGCAAGGTTCAAGATGAAGTAATATGGAGTTGTGGCGCAGTTTGAGCTGCAACAGAAGTTTATCAACCTCAAGCAGGACGGCAAAACGGTAGATGCTTACGCAGCGGAGTTCTGCAGATTGAGTAGGTTCGCCCCAGAGATGGTAGCAACGGAGAGCCAGAGGGCTATGAGGTTCCAGCAAGGGTTTCATCTTGAGCTCTTGCAATTGATAGAGGGGGACAATTATCAGACTTTCGATGAGGTATTGACGGCCACCCGAAGGCATGAGATCACCATTCAGAAGATCACGGCAAGGACAGGAGGTCAGAAGAGATCCCACAGTCAGATTGAAGGAGGAGGGGGAGCAGCGCCCCGAACAATAGCACCATCACTTGGCATTCGCATTCACGATGTGGCAATGCGAGGGCCAGCACCACCACCAAGGCAGCAGCAACAGCAACAGAGAAAGAACCAGCAACCCCCAGCGGGCTACACTTATTGTGGGAAGTTAGGGCACACTAGAGATGTGTGTCGGACATTGAACGGACAGTGTTTGATATGTGGAAATCCAGATCATCGGGTTACCACCTGTCCCATGAATTCAAGGTCAGGAGGACCAGTGCAACAATTTTCTGCTCTGCCAGCACCAGGGGCAGGACAGTATCGAAGACCAGTGGTGGCAGTGAGACCGTTGGCACAACGCCCGTTCATGACACAGGCTCAGATGTTTCGGCAGCAGGGACCGCCGATGCAGCAACACCAGCATACCCCCCCAGCATCATCAAGGAAGGGGACAGCAGCAGCACCAGGCTAGGCCGCAGCATGGGAACCAACAAGGAGGTCGAGGGCAGACATTCACTCTGTCCTTGGAGGAGGCATTAGCATCGGAAGATGTTGTGGCAGGTAACATTCTCGTCGCCTCATATCCCGTAGTAGCATTGTTTGATTCGGGAGCATCACACTCATTTATATCTGCACAATTTGCAACACGGCTAGGAATGAAGTTCGAGGCATTGCCAGGGAGGTTGAATATACTCACTGGTAATGGGCTCGTAGGAGTTAGTAGAGTTATTCTAGCATGTAGCGTTGTAGTTTGCGGACATTCTTTACCCGTCCGGTTGATAGAATTTTCTGTTGGAAATTTCGACGTTATCTTAGGCATGGACTGGCTGAAAGACAGTCATGCGACAATAGATTGTCGTAGAGGGAGTGTATCTTTTGATATTCCAGGCGTGAAGCGGTTCACCTTAGTCAGATCAGTGGCAACTCAACAAGAACAGGGAGTAGTGACGGCAATGGAAGAAGTTCAAGTTCCGAAGGTAGTTGAAGAGTTTCTAGACGTATTTCCTGAAGAACTTCCAGGTCTACCACCGATTAGAGATATTGAGTTCAGTATAGAATTGGCACCTGGAACTAAACCGATATCAGATCGAGTTTACAGAATGGCAGATTCAGAGCAGGCCAAGGTATATCAGCACATAGAGGAACTGAAGGAGAAGAAGTTCATCCAAGCTAGCGTATCACCGTGGGCAGCACCAGTGGTACTTGTGGGGAAGAAGGATGGGTCATCCAGATTGTGCATTGACTACAGGAAGCTTAATGCGGCAACAGTAAAGAACAAGTACCCATTACCCAGGATCGACGACTTATTTGATCAGTTGAGCAGGGCTAGAGTTTTCTCCAAGATAGATCTTCGTTCAGGGTATCATCAAGTGAGGGTTCGGAAGGAGGACATTCCCAAGACAGCGTTCAGGTCGAAGTATGGGCATTATGAATTCTTGGTAATGCCGTTTGGTTTGACCAATGCTCCAGCAATATTCATGGATTTGATGAACCGCATCTTTATGCCGTACTTAGATCAGTTTGTCGTGGTGTTTCTCGACGACATTCTTGTATACTCTGCTAGTGAAGAGGAGCATGAAGACCACCTCAGGAAAGTGTTACAGGTTCTGAGAGAACCAGTTGTATGCCAAGCTCAGCAAGTGTGAGTTTTGGTCGGATCATATTTCATTTTTGGGTCATATCATATCAGGAGCTGGAGTAGCAGTGGATCCCAAGAAGGTAGAAGCAGTAGAGAGTTGGCCAGTACCCAAGACCGTAGCTGATGTGCGGAGTTTCTTGGGATTGGCAGAATATTACAGAAGGTTCGTGTCAGACTTTGCAAGGCTTTCAGCACCCATGACCCGCTTGATACGGAAGGATGTACCATTCATTTGGTCGGCAGAATGCCAGGCATCATTTGAGAATCTGAAGCAGAAGTTGATATCAGCACCTATTCTTACATTGCCAGTTGGACCCGGAGGTTTTACTGTATATTGTGATGCGTCAGGTAAAGGACTTGGATGTGTCCTCATGCAACATGGGAAGGTGATAGCGTATGCATCTAGGCAACTTCGAGACCACGAGAAGAATTACCCAACTCATGACTTGGAGTTGGCAGCAGTAGTGTTTGCTTTGAAGCTATGGAGGCATTACTTATACGGTGATCGAGTGGACATGTACACAGATCACAAAAGTCTGAAGTACATTTTTACTCAGAAGGAGCTGAACATGAGGCAGAGAAGATGGTTGGAGTTGATCAAGGATTATGACGTGGAGCTTCAGTATCATCCAGGCAAGGCTAATGTAGTAGCAGACGCTCTCAGCAGGAGAGGCGGCGCATTTATGTTGACAACACAGAGGCATATCTTAGAAGACCTTCAGGAGATGGGTATCGAAGTTATACTTCCTAGTGATGTAAGAGTTCTAACAAGTCTACAAGTTCAATCCGACTTGGTAGACAGGATCAAGGCAGCTCAGGCACAGGACCCAAGGATTCAGAAGCTTAGAGAGGAATGTGAGTCAGGACTCAGAAAGGAGTTGAAAATTCACGAAGATGGTACGCTTAGGTTTGGATCACGCCTATGTGTGCCTAGTGGAGATATCAGACAGGAGGTTATGACAGAAGCTCACAGTTTCCAGTATTCTGTACACCCTGGAGGGACCAAGATGTACCAAGATATCAAGCAACACTTCTGGTGGAACGGGATGAAGAGGGAGATAGCTAGATTCGTTTCCCGTTGCTTGGTATGTCAGCAAGTGAAGGCAGAACAGCAGAGGCCAGCTGGGTTATTGCAACCGCTTCCTATCCCGGAATGGAAGTGGGAACACATCACAATGGACTTTGTGACCGGTTTACCGAGATCACCAAGTGGTAAAGATGCTTTTTGGGTGATAGTGGACCGACTTATAAAGGTAGCACACTTTCTTCCTTTCAGAGTAGGACAATCTACAGAAAAGTTGGCAGAGTTGTATATGCAACAGATAGTCAGGCAGCATGGAGTCCCTGTCAGTATTGTGTCAGATAGAGATACTCGTTTTACATCACATTTCTGGAAGAGCTTACATCATAGTCTGGGTACCAAGTTAAGATTTAGCACGGCTTACCATCCACAGACGGACGGACAATCAGAAAGAACAATTCAGACTTTAGAAGATATGTTACGAGCATGCACTATGGATTTTGGAGGGTCTTGGGAGAGCCACCTGCACTTAGTCGAGTTCTCATACAACAACAGTTATCAAGCCAGTATCCAGATGGCGCCATTTGAAGCACTATATGGTAAGAAGTGTAGGTCGCCACTAGCATGGGATGATATCGGGGAGAGGAAGATGCTAGGCCCAGAAATGATTATCCAGACCGTTGAAGTGGTTAAGGGAATTAGAGAGCGACTTCGAGTTGCACAGGATCGGCATCGTCATTAGGCGGACTAGCATCGTAGGCCGCTAGAGTTTTCTGTTGGGGACCACGTGTTCTTGCGGATCTCACCTACCCGTGGGGTCATTAGGTTTAGCGTTCGCGGGAAGTTGAGTCCGCGGTACGTGGACCCATTTGTTATCCTTGATAGGATAGGCGATGCTGCTTATCGTTTATCCCTTCCACCTTCGTTACGAGAGGTACATGACGTATTTCATGTATCTCAGTTGCGAAGGTATGTATCGGACCCAAGCCATATCCTTGATCATTCTGAGCTGGTTGTTGGTACCAACCTGTCTTACAAGGAGCAGCCTGTGTCCATCTTGGACCGAAGAGAGAAGATACTCAAGAACCGAACAATTATCCTTGTTCGGGTTGCTTGGGGTCATCACTCTTTAGGAGAGTCAACGTGGGAACTGAGGATGATATCCGATCACGGTATCCGCACCTGTTTGACTCACAAGGTATATCTCTCTCTGTATACCTTGATGGTTTTAACTCCTCATGCTTGTCACCTTATGAATAAGAATTGCTTGGTGTCGTCGATAGTTAAACATAGATACGCTATTTGCTACTTGGCATTGTGAAATGATTGCTTACTCAATTGCTTATGCATTAGATTAGTTTAGCTTTGATGTTCTCATCTTGCTTGGATTTGAAATTCCGAGGACGGAATTTTTTCTAAGGAGGGTAGAGATGTCACTTCCCGTTCCCAAAATACGTATTTATTTAATATTTATCATGTATTGTTCTGTATTTAAATTCCTTTAATTTCATGTTAATTAATTTTCTGCAATTTTATTTCTGTATTTTACTTTCTGCTTTTATACTCTGCTTTAGCTTTGCTTTGGGTTCGGCTTGGATTGGTTTAATTATGTTGGTTAATCATGAACCGAAACAAACCCCCACCTACCACTACCCCTTCATTTAAAGCTCATCCCCTTTCTCTTTCTTCATTTACTTCACCATTACTCTTCTTCTTCCTCCATTACTCTCCCACCCACCCATTTGGAGAGGCAAGTACATCTTGCACACCATGAGGGATTTCATGCATTCCTATTTATTTTTAGTCTATGTTGTTCATCTTCTCTTCCTCTACAAGTTTAGGTCTTGAAGTTCTTGATTTCCATGGATGGTTGGGTGTAGATCTAAGTTTTAAGTTTTAATTTTTCGTATGGATTTTATGGACTTGATCTATCAAACTCTGTTGTTTTCGAAAATAAGTGGTTCCATGTTGTAGAGAATTTAATTCTACTAAAGTTTGGCTTTTGAAAAGTTAGATTTCGATTTATTTTGAGGAAGTTATGGCCAAAGTATTTTGTTTATTTCTATGTTCATCTGCAGCATGAACTGCATGTCGCAGTTGAGCCGCATATGGTGTCGCGAATGAGCCGCATAAGGCACATGTCGCAGTTGAGCCGCATAGGTGTCGCGAATGGGCCGCATGAGGCACATGTCGCAGTTGAGCCGCATAGGTGTCGCGAATGGGCCGCATGAGGCACATGTCGCAATTGAGCCGCATATGGTGTCGCGAATGGGCCGCATGAGGCACATATCGCAGTTGAGCCGCATATGGTGTCGCGAATGGGCCGCATGAGGCACATGTCGCAGTTGGCCGCATATGGTGTCGCGAATGAGCCACATAAGGCACATGTCGCAGTTGAGCCGCATAGATGTCGCGGTTGGGCCGCATGAGTCGCATGTCGCAGTTGAGCCGCATATGGTGTCGCGGTTGGGCCGCATAGGCCCCATTTCGCAGTAGGCCGCATATGGTGTCGCGGTTGGGCCGCATAGGCCGCATGTCGCAGTTGAGCCGCATATGGTGTCGCAGTTGGGCCGCATGAGCCGCATGTCGCAGTTGGTCCGCATGCATGTCGCAGAATATGCCGCATAATGCCTATTTTGGTTGTTTCTGACTGTTATATGTCCTATTTTGACTGAATTATGGCTAGAATTTCTTCTAACTCCCAACATGAAAGTTGTAGATCTTTTCCTTGGCTTCAAGAATATGTTACCAACTATTTTATGCTAGTTATAGACTCGACCATGCTTAATACTAGTTTGACTTTCATGCCTTGTCACGAATTGACCCCGACTGTTACTTCGACTAATAATTGATCATGCGTTCCTAGTTGGAACTAAGAGACTGGCTAGTCGTCTTATTGAATTGAATGAATGAGACACGTTCATATTAACTATGAACTATTATAATCGATTGGCCGATCCCGAATATTGACATACAGGAATGTGCAGGCTTCAATTTATTTATTTTTCTACAAAGCAGCATGTGTTTTATGGTTAAGGCATGATTATTTCGTGGTTAGTTTGATTGTTGTATTACGCTATGTAAGACCTACAACATAACCGCACGGGTATCGTTGTAGAGTTGGGCATATCGTACTCTGTACGGAAGTACTCATTCTGAATGACCATGATCCACGGCATGGGATTTCAATCAACATAGGGGATATTAAGTTAAATAAAATAATGATTGCATGGAGAGAATGGATTCCCGAGTTCTTACATGGCAGTCCTCTTTGGGACTATTAAGTGCCCGACAGGCCGGCTGGTTCCCATAGATACTGCAAATCTGCCACATGGGCAGGGAGCGGTATCTGCTTATAATATTTATTGTATATTGTATACTGATGACGGGCGTCCCACTGGGACTCGTCTAATTCATGATTGGCACAATTGATTGATTGGGTAGACTAGCCTTGCTCGTACATAGTAAGAATTGAGGAATCCTTATTGCATAAATTCCAAGATAACTTGGAACTCACAGTAGCAAGCCGTAGTAGTTGCATGGCCGTTTAAGTTGACTTGTTTGTGTACTGGACCTACTCCGTTAACTAACTGAGATGATCAGAATGTCAGGATATGACGGGCCAACTTCTGTCCTTGTTTGGTTGGGAGGTTGGTTCGAAGTGTCGTGATGTTATGTGAATCCTAGTAGCAAGCAGAGGTATATATATTATATTATCTTATTACTGGTTTTAATCTCTCATATCGTGCTTCCTTGCGGTACTTGCTATTAGAGGTCTAACCTCTCTGGTTTTGCATGGCCAGATTTAGAGCCAGTCTCCGAGGACTCAGCTTACTTCCACCTCCAAGATGGTCAATACTAGAGGGATGATCGCAGGAGGACTCGAGTGGGTTCCTTACTTCCCCACTCGTTTTGTTATTTACTTTATACTTTGCCGTTTGGCACCGACATGTTAGTCGAATTGTCTTGTACTTACTTTTACATAATTGTAACTAAGTCAGACTGTAGCTGATAAACAATTGTGTATACCTTGCTTCATCATCTGGCTATGTTTTGTAAAGCCAGATATCGAAAACATTTTGATTGAGCGTTTGGGACGCCTTACTGCTTTATCTTACATGTTATCTATTTCTGTTTCTTATTTGAATGATTGAGACAATAGATGTGAAGTGACCATAGTGAGACTTTCATGTAGTATGCACCCCCTTGTCTTTTAGACAGCATTGATCGTATTATACGGTATTCATATACCCGTAATACGTAGCTGGCTGAGACACTCCCCCGCTCTCCAGTATTCTGGTTCTGGGGCGTGACATGCGAAAAAGTCCTAAAAAGCGCCCGGTGAACCCTAAAAAATGGAGAAGGTCCCAAAAAGGGAGGAGAGATTAGAGAGAGTGATAAAAAATGGAACTGAAAAAATAAATAACTTAAAGCACCCGACTCATGACTGAAACAAATTAAATGCAAAGTAGGGATTTAAAACTAACTCATGACTTAAGCATCCCCACTACTAATGACTTAAGCACCCCTAGCCAACCATAAAGTCGCATAAGTTTTTATGTTTTAGTTAGTACATACAAACTACTTATTTCAACTACATGTTAAAAAAATAGTACGGCACCTAGGCGGCGTCTAGGCGGTGGCCCTCCAGCGCACATACTCCGCCTAGCGAAATTTAGAACATTAAGAAATGATATAAATGCTATGATTTTACTGCTTCAAGTATGCCATCGATATGAACTGAAATTCATCTAGTTCTGAATAGTAAGATAACTTTGAATGCATGCTTTCCTTAATAAGTAGTGTCAGTTAGGCAAGTGGGCTCGTCCCGCTCACTAGTACATTCCCAAGTGTACCAATCCCAACTCCTCAAGTGACGCGAACGTTTAAGGGTACACCTTTTCTAAGCCAAAGCTAAAGTTCGAAGAGATGTTTTGAAGCTCTTTATATTTCGAAGTATTTTGAAGTCGTTTCATCTCGAAGGATTTTTGGTTTCAATGTATAAAAGGGTGTAAATGTATGGAACGACAAGTATTATTTTATGGTAGCTTGTTGAATGTTTTGTTATTTTAATGAATGTAGCCGCAACGGCATATCTAATGTAAATACGACATTGCACATTGTTCAAGTTATTAATGAAAAGTTATTTTCTTTCCATACAGCGTCTTCAACTATCTGCGATTGTGGATTATCAACAGGTTGTTCAAAAGAATTATAAAATGCACATTCATGCCTTGTACAAATACAAATTTGAACTTGTACGGCATCACGCCTCAGCGAATACGATCAATTCGGCAGAAATCGATGCGATGACAAACGATTTGGCAAATCGGGGCATTCCACATGCCGCGACCATCCTTTGTATGTTGCCAACTACAAAGGCTCGTGAGTCACATTCAGTCCTTGGTGACTACTATTGATAGGATTCATATCCCTAATTCTGCAGAAGAGAGACTCACACATCCAGGTTGGTGGGTCGCTATAGAAGAGAAGATGTGAGCACTTCGAGAGAACCATACATAGACTTAATAGATTTGTCTACTGGTAAAAAGACGATAAGTTGCAAATCGGTGTTCACAATCAAGGTGAAACCGGATGGCACACTTGGTCGTTTGAAAGCTCGTCTTGTGGCAAAAGGGTATTCTTAGACTAACGGTGAGCTATGCAGTTAATAACGATTTTTTTATGATAACGGTCCAGTAGTGTTATTGATATATCGGTGATATATCGGTTTTATAACGGTAAATATTGGTTTACATTTTTAATAATTTATATATATAAACAACATATTAATAGTTAGCTATCATAAAATATGCAATAAGAGCCCAATTCATACCAAAACCAACATTACAATATAAAAGTACCCACTTCAAGAGTTCAACTAGTTACTAATATGAAAACCAAAAAGAGCCCAATTCAAGTTTCAACATCTAGACTAATAATCTTCATTAGCTTCAACTTCATTGTCCTCATTCTCACAATCACCATCTTCATCACTTTCTTCCCTAGTTTCATCTTCATCTTCTTCACCCTCATCGTCGTGAACAAGTGAGAGTGGATCTGTAACACCTCGTGACCTTGTGCTTCTTGTGCTTGGTCCTGCAATGTCATCGGCACCCATTGAAGCACGAACTTGCTCCCAAGTTAAATCATCACCTACCCTCACAAACTCTGCAAGCTCTGTTTCGGTTGGAGTAATCCAATCATCATTCTCTTCAACATCTCTCAAAATAATAGGATCAAAAGTTTTGGCTTTGTTCTTTCCCTCCAAGAATCGTCTCTCCAACTTCATGTTATATTGAATGTAAACAAGATAATTCAATTTTGCTTGCAAAAGGCAATTCCTCTTCTTCGTATGCAACTGAAATTATCAAATTAGCATACGTATTATTTGTAACTAGCTAGCTTGAATTTTTTTTAAAAAAAGCAAACTAAGAAAGAAAGTTGCATACGTTGTCAAATGTACTCCAATTTCGCTCACAAGGCGAAGCACTACATGTTTGGCTTAAGACCCTCCTTGCAAAGCTTTGTAGTTCCGGGGTACCATTGCCATCTATATTGAGTATTCTTCTCACATCAATAAGAATTAAGAGAGATGTAATGTAAAAATACAAATGGAATGGTTAATTGGTAAGGAAAAAAACTTACATGGTGATATCGTTTCTCTTGTTCTTATAGCTAGAGTAGTTCCAAAATCTCCCAATGTCCCTCTATATTCCGACAATTGCGATAAGATTTTAGTACTCTCAACCAAATCTGGCACAAGCCTCATCAAAGCTTCATTAAGATTCTCCTAGTGTGATTAAGCTATGATGTTGAATGTTTATAAAATATGGCAGGGTTAAGATAATATCCAGCTGCACTTAAAAATATAATCCAATGTTGGCATATAAATATGAATATAGTAACATTCATGTGCATATAAATATCGTAAAAACATATATTAAAATATACCTGCATGCAAAAGGTGTTCTAGTTGTTCAACCCATCTCCTTTTAACAATCGCCATGGCCTTGATTAGCACTGCAAGCTCATCAGCAAGGTTCTTATCAAGCTGGAGTTGTGCTCTATCCATAGCATCATATATAGCCCATGCAAGGTTGTTCTTCCCTGTCCACCAATCTCAAGACATCTACTAAGGGAGCCAACACTTTACAAGCCAACTCCACATGTTTCCAAAATGACTCTTTTGCAATAATCCTTACAATCTTCTTTCCATCCTCTCTCTTTGAAAATGAACTGCGAACCCATCTAGAAGAAACGAATAATTGTTGCAAGTACTGCCGGTTCTTCCATATGCTCTCCAATGTATAGAAGGAGGTTGCAAACCTAGTTACACAAGGCCTATGCAACTCACTACCGCTCAACTTTCGCATCATGTTTAAAACCATCAAATGGTTATAAATATAAACCACCACCTTCCTGGCTTGAGACAACACATTCTTAACCTTGTCGATATCACTACCAATATCTTGCAAAATTAAATTAATGCAATGTGCAGCACAAGGGGTCCAATACATCTTTGGATGTTGTAGCTCCAATTTCCTTCTCGCGGCCTTAAAGTTAGAACCATTGTCCGTGATAAACTACATACACAAAAAGAAAATTGATTACAAATTAGGAAAACATAATGTACATAAATAACTAATAAGTCACATATTTATTACATTAACATGTTTACCTGGACAATGTTTTCCTCTCCCACATCCGCGATCACCTCATTAATCAATCCAACAATGTAGTATGCATCATGAATTTGGTCTGAAGCATCAACAGATTTTAAGCAAACCGTTCCTTGTGGACAATTAACTAAAAAGTTAATCAAAGAACGATCCTTTGTATCTGTCCAAAAATCTGACATGATGGAGCATCCATACTCCTTCCATTTGGGCCTAAAGGAATCAACAAAAGCCTTTGTCTCCTTCAGAACATCTTGAAGCAGAGTAACCCGCACATTATGATAGGACAGCGCAGGCATAGCTCTTCCATACTCTCCAACGCAATATATAAATGTTTGAAATCTAGGATTACGCACAACATTAAAGGGTATACCGCACTCGTATGAAAATTTAGCCCACTTTATCCAAGCCTCCATCTTCAACTTCTTCTTGATTGGATTGCTAGCATCCAATGTCGTTTGTTGCATTTTTTCCGACATTAGGTTTGTAGATTACATCTATTGGACCTCTTATATTGCTACTTTCCTTCCTCTTCTTGCTTGATGATGTAGCAACACTAGCATGTGTTGGTTGAATATCGTCATCGGCATCCTCTTCTTCCTCGTCCTCATTTAAGCTTGGTCGGCTTAAAATATTGTTGACTATTTTTCTCAAGTCTTTTCTTCACCGCTTCATCCATTGCCTTTTGTACTTCCTTTTGCACAAGCATAGGAGCCTTATCACATCCCCTTGTTTGTCCCCTTTGATTAACAATGTGTTGTTTGAATCTTGATATCCCACCCGGTATTACTCTTTGGCAAAAACTGTACGTAATTTGACCTTTTTTGGTGGGATCCATAACCGTTCCATAGCGATACCCAATATCAGTCGAATTGATCTTAACCGGAGCTACCTCATTCGAAGCACCACCAGTTCCATCCTCATTTGAAGCTCTCGAAGACATTTCTGAAATAAAGAATTAAAAAATTAACCCATCCATTTTTAATTTTTTTTGATGAACAGGAATATAAAGGAACGGCAGCAGCAATACGCAGTGGAAAAAAAAACAGCAGCAACAATATGCAGGTGCATCAATAAGCACAGAAGCAAAAAAAACAGCAGCAACATCTGCCAAAAAAAAGCATGCGGAAGAAGCTTCTAACAAGCAGGCAGAAGCAAGCTGCTTCGAACAAGCAGCAAAAAGAAGCAGCAAAAATAGACGGAAGCAAGCTTCGAACAAGCAACTTATTAAATAAAAAAAAACAGGCGGAAGCAAGCTTCGAACAAGCAACAAAAATAAAAAAATAACTGAAGAAGAAGAAGAACTTACTTCTAATTTTGAAGAAGCACCAGCCACCAGCTTCGAAGACGAGGAAGAAGAAGCACCAGCAACAGCAGCTTTGAAGAAGAAGAAGAAGAAGCACCAGCCAGCAGCAACAGCTTTGAAGAAGAAGAAGAAGCACCAGCAGCAGCGGCTAAGAAGAAGAAGAAGAAGAAGCAGGTTCCTTTCCTTTCCTTTCCTTTCCCAGCCGTCCTTTTGCTTTTTCTTTTTTTTTGTCTCTTCAGTTATAACCTAAATATAAAGGAACAGTGAGTTTTTTTTCAAAAAAAAAGGGGGGGACAGTGAGAAATCGGTTATATTGTAAACCGATATATCGGTAAATATCGGTTGTATCGGCCGATTTTATCGGAACCGATTTTTTATCCTTTTTTCTAAAAAAAAAATCGGTCAACAACCGATACCGATATAAATCGGTTTTATAACCGATATAAATCGGTTTTTGACTGCATAGAGATGCAGAACCGGCAGATAGGTTTCCAACAGAGGGGACCAGCACCCAGAGGGCAAGGTCAGGCTATGGTTCTGACCGTGGAGGAAGAGTTAGCTTCAGGTGAGGTGGTGGCAGGTACCATTCTCGTCAACTCTTTTCCCGCATCAGTATTATTTGATTCGGGTGCATCGCATTCATTTATGTCTGCACGATTCGCAACACAAGTAGGACTGGAACCCGAGTCATTATCAGTAAGGCTCAATATACTTACTGGTAACAGTCTTGTGGGAGTAGATAGAGTCTTTTCCTCGTGTAGAATCGTAGTTAGCGGTAGAGAGTTTTCCGCTAGGTTGATAGAATTTTCGATGGCCGATATAATGTGGTCCTAGGAATGGAATGGTTGAAGGATCAATACGTAAGAACAGACTGCCATATTGGCAGGATTATTTTTGGTATTCTAGGCGAAGTAGAGTCTTCATTCTCTAGAGGCGAGGTAGAACCTTCTCCCCCAGCCTTGCGGATGGCAGTAGCAGCAACAGTTCAGTTTCCCAGAATAGTAGAAGAGTTTCTGACGTATTTCTCGAAGAACTTCCAGGCATGCCCCCAGAGAGAGATAGAGTTCACCATTGATTTGCTTCCAGGGACGGCACCGGTATCAGAAAGAGTCTACAGGATGGCACCTTCAGAGTTGGAGATTTTGTACAATATGATTGAAGAACTCAGAACCAAGGGATTCATTCGTGCTAGCGGATCGCCTTGGGGAGGCCCGATGCTTCTTGTGAAAAAGAAGGATAGTACGTCAAGATTATGTGTTGATTATCGTACCTTGAACTCTGTAACAATCAAGAACAGATATCCTCTACCAAGGATAGATGACTTATTTGATCAGCTCAGAGGAGCGGCAGTATTCTCGAAGATTGACTTGCGATCAGGGTACCATCAGATCAGAGTTAGAGAGCAAGACATCCAGAAGACAGCATTCAAATCAAGATATGGGCATTGGGAGTTCCTTGTTATGCCATTTGGAGCGACCAATGCACCAGCCGTATTCATGGACCTCATGAATCGTATTTTCATGCCTTATTTGGATCAGTTTGTGATAGTGTTTATAGACGACATCTTGGTCTATAGCAAGAGTGAAGCGGAGCATGAACAACATCTCAGAGTAGTCCTTCAGATTCTCAGAGAGCACCAGTTGTACGCGAAGTTCAGTAAGTGCGAGTTTTGGCTTGACCGCATATCGTACTTAGGTCACATCATCACCAAAGGTGGAGTGGAAGTGGACCCCCAGAAGATAGTGGCTACAGAGTCATGGCCAGTACCCAGTACAGTCGCCGAGGTTCGTAGTTTCCTTGGATTGGTCGGCTATTACCGACGATTTGTTTCAGACTTTGCTCAGATTTCAGCACCCATGACTCAGTTGACCCGCAAGGATGTGCAATTTACTTGGACAGCAGAGTGTCAGAGTTCATTTGAGAAGTTGAAGCTGAGATTGATAACGGCCCCCATTCTCACTCTTCCAGATGGGACTAGAGGATTTTCAGTTTATTGTGACGCTTCCGGCAGAGGATTGAGATGCGTATTGATACAGCATGGTAAGGTAGTCGCTTATGCGTCACGCCAGCTTCGTTACCATGAGAGGAATTATCCTACCCATGACTTGGAGTTAGCAGCAATAGTTTTTGCATTTAAGCTTTGGAGGCATTATTTATATAGAGATCGAGTGGAGATCTTCACCGACCACAAGAGTCTGAAGTATGTATTTACCCAGAAGGATCTTAATATGCGTCAGCGAAGATGGCTAGAGCTACTGGTGGATTATGATATCAACCTGCAGTATCATCCCGGGAAGGCCAACGTAGTTGCAGATGCGTTGAGTAGGAGAGCCAGAGTTTATTTTCTAACAGCGCAACCAGAATTGTTAGCCAATCTTCAGAAGATGGAGATTGAGGTAGTTCTCCCCACTAATGTGGCACTGATGGCCAGCATGCAAGTGCAGTCCAGTATAGTAGAAAGGATCAGGACAGCTCAGGCAGCAGATTCTAAGCTTCAGCGGCTCAGAGCAGAGTATGAAGCAGGACGAATATCAGAGTTATGTATTCACGAAGATGGTACTCTCCGACATTAGAGACGTCTTTGTGTACCCAGTGGTAATATCAGACAGGAGATCATAACAGAGGCTCACAGTTCACAGTATTCCATTCATACCGGTGGCACGAAGATGTACCGAGACATCTGTCAGCATTTCTGGTGGAATGGCATGAAGAGGGAGATAGCTCGATTTGTCTCTCGTTATTTAGTTTACCAACAAGTTAAGGCTGAACATCAGAGACCAGCCAGACTTTTTCAACCTTTACCGATTCCGGAGTGGAAGTGGGAACATATCACCATGAATTTTGTAACTGGGTTACCTAGATCTCCAGTTGGGAGAGATGCTATATGGGTTATCGTCGATCGTCTCACGAAGGTAGCTCATTTTCTCCCATTCAGAGTTGGTCAGTCGACGGAGCAGCTAACAGAGATGTACCTCAGGCAGATTGTCAGATTGCATGGAGTGCCCGTAAGTATCGTATCAGACAAAGATTCGAGATTCATATCGCACTTTTGGCGGAGTCTTCAGAAGAATTTGGGGACTCGTCTCAAGTTCAGTTCAACTTATCATCCGCAGACAGATGGTCAGTCGGAACGTATGATTCAGACTCTTGAAGATATGTTGCGATCTTGTACGTTGGATTTCGGTGGTTCGTGGGAAGATCACCTGCACCTAGTGGAGTTTTTTTTATCTTCTTAATCAAGCGTATTCTTCGGTATCCAAGCAAGTCCCCTAGCCAATGACTCGTCTAGCTCACTCTTTCAAGGCATATGTCAATGCCGACTATGTCAGGTCGGTTGATGATCGATGGTCGACTAACGGATTTTGCATGTTCTTTCAAGGTAACCGAGGCACTTGACGGCTAAAACCAGACAACAGTTACTTGTTCTTCAGCTACAACCGAGTATCAGAAGATGTACATGCGATTTCCAAGCTTGCCTGGCTAGAAAGCCTTTTATCCAACCTTGGAGTGTCGCTTACTTTCCAGGCATCTCTTTACTGTGATAACAAGCTTGTGATTTGCATTGCTGAGGATCCCTTCTTTCATAAGCACACGAAGCACATATTGGCTGATTGTCATTTCATTTGGAATGAGATCCAGCTTTGCTACATTCCAGGTGCTTCTTGGTTGGCAAACGCCCTTACCAAGGCTTTGCCTAGAACACCGTGCTTCACACCTACCCTCCAGCTAGCAAGGGAGTTTAAGATAATGCACTCTTTGCATATATTTGATTTATGATTATTAGATTTAGTTTATCCCACAATGAAAAACTTCTAGAAGGGAGGACATTTGAGTAATGTGTTCAGAACCTATAAACTTAAGGAGCCTGATATGGATGCCCAATAATTTCAATTTATTCCCAACATATAGTCCAACATCCCATATATGACCCGGACATCAAATTTGTAAATATCCTAGGAAAGTTCAACTTGGGTTAAAGCCATTTAATACCATCTTTAACATGTTGCCATGGGTATGAGTTCCTCGTAAAAAGAAAAAGCTAAAAGAAAACAAAATGAGTTCGACTACAGGAACTCAAATAGCAACTTGCAATATGGCCATGACACGTGGCGCTATTTTTTGCATTTAGGCTCTTGATTTTTTCTGTTTAAATCCTTTAAAAGAAAAAAAATCAAGGGATGAGACGCATGTAATCCAACGGCTATTAATGGCCGACTTTTTTAAAATTAAGAACTCATAAATTCCTCTAGGATTTTTGCAACAAAATCCTCAAATTCATTATTTTTTCATAGAGTTCATTCACAGTCACCATTATTATGTTAGGCTCCAAAACATCAAAGGACGCAATTTTTCTTCTCATCAAAGTATGAGTACCAAAACTGGTGTCTCTGTTTAGAGCATCTCCAACCCTATTGTGAGTTTGAAAAAAATGGTTGCCACATAGGAATGACAACCATTTTTTGCCACCTATACAAGACAATGTCTTGTGTCGTTTTGTGTTGTAGTTCCTATGTGGCATGAGGCACAAGACAATGCCTTTCCTATGTGGCAAGATGATATTCACACAAGACAATGAGATAAAAAAAAAAGTGTTCTCCAATGGAAAAGTATTGAGAATACAATAAAAAATATTTTTTACAACTTCCAAGACAACTCATTCACTTCTTCATTTTTTATAAATATTTCTAATTATAATTGATGATGTGAAGACAAAATCATTGTGAAGTGCATTGTCTAGATCTAGACAACCAACTTCACATTGTCATTGCCATGTCATTGTCATGTCAACTTCATGATTTATTCTATATTTGCATTGTAGAAGGATTTTTGAAACGAAAGCTTGTCATTCCTATGTGGCAATGATTTTTTCTAAACTCACAATAGGGTTGGAGATGCTCTTACTTTCTTCTTTCCGAATATTCCTATAAAAAGCGACATTTTTTTTAAACTTTCAAGCACGTCAAAAAAGGCTAACAACCACTAAATCCAATTGAACAATTCGAAATTAGGTCCAAAACTACATCAAGAAGAACAAAAACGGCTCACCTCGTTGCTCCAATTGACGACGGCATCCACATCGAGATTCCACGGACTCCCACGCCCATAGATAGACCTTCGAGTTGTCCTCGCGGTCGACCGGGAACCTCAACCTGCTCCCGCCGCCCCTCCCGCCGCTCCCGAGGGCGAGGTGAGCGGTTCGGAGAAGTACGAGTACGGCGACAGCAGCGCCGGCTCCTCGCCCGCCGCCGCCGCCGCCGCCGCCGCCGGCGGCAGAAGCGATGGCACATGGACCAGGAGTCCGTCCATCTCGGCACCTGGAATTCTATTCCGAGAAATTCGAATCCTCTCGGCCTGAATTTTCTAGGGTTTTTAATTTATCGGAATTTGAGATTTTTGATCCATGATTTCAGCATTGTGTCCATTGATTTGAGCTAAAAGTGCTGGGTGGGCCAGAGGTTGGAAGGTGGTCAATATGGGTGAGGATTCGGTTAATTCGATTAAAATCGAATTGAAAATTAAAACTCGATAAAAAATCGAATAAGCAAAATAAAATCAAACCGATTTAAATCATAATTGAATCAAATCAAATCGAATCGAATTAAATCGTTTTGATTTATTCAATTTTTTGTTTATTTACAATTTTTTTGGTATATATATATATATATATATATATATATATATATATATATATATATATATAAAGAGAGAGAGGAGGGATCTGCATCCTCCATGCATTCCCTCTTTCACATCTATTGGATTTTGTTTAAGTCATCTAATCTTAACCATTGATTTTTCAACGGTTAAGATTAGATGATTTAAACAAAAAGCTTAATTGCTACTTGATACCCTCAACTATTACCGTTTTTCAACTTGGTACCATAAACTTTTTTTTTGTAACAACTTGATACCCGGATATTATTTTGGACAAAAATGCCCCTACCCCTAACCCCCCTCCCCCCTGCTAGCTTCGCGCCCCCCTCTGCTAGCTCCGGCCGCAGCTCCCCCCCCCCACCCCCCCTGCTCGCTTCAGGCCATCCCCCCCCCCTCTCGCTCCGGCCGTCCGCCCGCTCCCGCCTCTCCCCTAGGGCTCGGCAGCGGGAGGAGGGGGGGCTGGGAAGGGGGGTGCGGGGCGGGAGGCGGGGCAGGGGGTGGCGCGGAAGCGGAGAGGGAGGGGGGTTGGCCGGAAGCGAGGAGGGGGGGGGGCGGTTGGCCGAAAGCGAGGAGAGGGGGGGGGGGTTCAGCCGGAGCTAGCAGGGGGGGTGGCTGGAGTGGGGGAGGGGGTGGAGGGAGGGAAGGGATAAGGACATTTTGGGGTTTTTTAAAATGTTAGGTACTAAGTTGGAAAAAAAAAAATAGTTGAGGTATCAAGTTGTTACGAAAAAAAGTTTAGGGTACCAAGTTGAAAAACGGTAATAGTTGAGGGTATCAAGTAGCAATTAAGCCTAAACAAAAATTCAACGGGTGTTTAACATATATATATATATATATATATATATATATATATATATATATATATATATATATATATATATATATATATATATATATATATATAAACTAAATTTATTCGTTTTTCGATTTTGAACCGAAATTGAAACCCAAAATCGAAATCGAATAAGAAATTTAGCATTTTTAAAACCGAAACCAAATCAAATTTTTTTTTAAACCGAACTGAACCTCTTATTCGGTTATGTTTGATTCGGTTTTCGGTCCAAAATCGAATAATCCTCACCCCTGGTCCACATACTATCATAGGATAGTAGCCACCCCAACATCAAAAAAGAAAAAAATGTAACTGCTCGCCCAAGATTGTGCTATATGCCTATATTACTTACATGAGTAAGAGAAATCTCATATAATATGCCTAATAATGCGAGATATCATCTTGAATGATGTCACACTCCACTCCCAAAATACGACGAACCGAGTATGTCACAAGCATCCCAGACTACACAGCATTACGAATACACTAGTATCCATACCCATAATTATCGTATGTAATTCTAGGAGGGAAAATATAGTATGTCTAATTATTAAAATATTATGGAAAGATTAATTCTATTTACACGTAGATAAGTTGATACACAACCCACATAGTCTACCTCTCAAAATATTTAATTTACAATATTAAACATAAAGTAAACTAGTTTGAACAAAATGTCATGTTGTTCTCGTCGTATTCTTAATCTTTGGATTCATTCATATCGCATAGGCTTCTAGTATTCCTTTCTCACCTAGCGATAAACACTATGTCATCAAAGACATGCAACCCCTAAATTTAAGGACGGTGAAAACTGAAAGCGAAATATGATTTGAATGAGAATCAAATTTGATCAATTGAAGGGAAATTAAGTCCATCTTTGTGAGTTAAAGTTAGATATATGTTTGGGTTTCTTTCCTACCCTTACAAATGTCCTTAATATCCTACTTAAAAATCCTAACACACAAACGACCACAAACATCTTATATATGGTACTATGCATATTTAGAGAACATATCGGATTACACACCTATCTATTTTCTCAACAATAATCATATTCTCCGAGATCAGATTGTTTCTAAATTGGCACGGTGCTTAAGGGCACCCCCTACATAGGATGTAAAAAAATAGATAAATTAATTTTAGACTCAATCGATACTCGATCGAATTAAGTATTACAGTTTTTTGGCACATGTAAGTGAGATAAGCCTCACATTCTCTATTCGCAAGGCCTTACTGATGTAGCGTGAATTCCAATTCTAATTCCTTATAGGAATTTTTTTTTTCTTTCCTTTTTTTTATATAGAGTTGCTAAGAATCATATTTCTTTATGACTCTTATTTTCACTCTATCTTTTATTAGAATAAATTTTATCTTTATTTGATTATAATTAGGTTGTCATAAAAGTCCTATAAATAGGCACATTTTGTATGCAATTGAGGAACAACTTTTAATCAATAAAATTCTTCTTAAGTACTGAGATTTGTTCTTTTCTTTTCTTGGTCGTGGACTCGATTGTTCCGTGGATTCGGAAGCCCCTCGCTTGAGGTTTTCAAGCAACCTTCATGCGGACCTCTCACCAGGCCATTCGTCGGAGTTTTTGCGGCACCGCTTCGCTCTCACCAAATAACGGTGGTCCAGTTATCGTCATTACCGATTGAATTGGACATTGCCAAGCACAAAGGTAAGCATATTCCGCTATCATGCTGCGTCAAATGGTATTAGAGCAACATAGATCCAGGATTCTAAAACCTTTGGAAATCTTTCTTTTTCAAAACATCAATATCGAAATCCGTCACACGCAAGAAGATTGATGTCCTATTAGGCAATGTTGGAATCTTGTCAAACAAAGTTGATACCATTTTCAAACAACATTGACATCTTGTCAAACAAATTTGATGCCATGTCTGACGAATTTGACAGAGTACTGGATCTTATTGGAGCCAAATACAACGTTGTAATTGATTTCACGGGGATACCGTCCACGGAGACAAAAGGCATAAACACTCGTCCTATAACCAACCGCCTACAAAAGGGGTTCGAGCATGCCCACAATAGTTCCTCCCTCAGAGCATAAGTTGTAATTACTGACTATAAAGAAGACAAGATTGAGAAGAACATATCAAAGTCGGATGAACCCATTGCAGATCCTGATCTAAAATCTTTAGCCCCTCAAGAAGAGAAGAAGTTGTCTGTTCCTAATCAAGAAACACGATTAATTGAAAAGAAGGACACGATAATCTTCGGTGAAACCATTACAGAAGCTAAGGAGATGAATTTTTCTGCTCCTTAAGAAGAACACCCAAGAGAAGGTAAGGTCCTTCCCGAAGATGACGATCAAGAACATGGTACAGGGTCTCCATAGATACTTCTGGAAAGAAATATCAGTAAAAGTTTACGCGGCAAACAGAAAATTTTAATGGAGTCAACTAGGACATCATTTTCATCATCATCATGTTCATTGTTCTCTTCTCTCGAGTGTACAAAACGACTCAGCAAGAGATTCTCTCCTTCGACGGAGCATTGAAGAATTCACCAATATCGATAGCTCATCACAAGTCTCACAGTGGTCCATCAGACACATCGTCTAAGTTCGATCGTCGATACCTGTATTTTTGAGATGCTGTAAAAAGTCATACATGTATGCATTTTTTTTCCAGATAACTTTAAGCCCACCTCTTTCTTTGCATGTTATCTACATAAATATCTCCTTAGATACGAAAATTAATGGACGTGAGCTTGTGTAACGCCCCAGAACTAGAATACTGGAGAGCGGGGGCGTACATAGCCAGCTACGTATATTGAAGTGCAATCCACCTCGCTATACGGTCACGGCTGTCTAGATACATGAGGGTTTAACTACAAGCCAACAGTCTCTTAAGGTCATAAGCAAGCCTATTGTCTCAACCTCAAGCAAGCAATAACAGTTTACAAGATGTCAGAACACTAAATATATAATAGTAATGCATCCCATACATTACATACTTTGATGATCATGAAGCTAGTCGTACCAAATGTCAAGACTAGCAAGAGTTTCAGTCATACATGATCAACCCTAGGATTTGTCAATCATGTTACAGCCCATAGACAGACAGTAAATAAAGGTGCAATCAAGCTAAACACGTGCTCGTCGGCTGAACGCCTCAAAAAAATATTTTTACAATAGAGTGAGAGAACAAAATAAAACCCACTCGTTGCCAGGGTTACGCCTGGTGGTCACCATCTGGCTGGAAGGTAGGTAGATCCTCTGGAGCTGCTCTGATATCTGGCCATACAAAACCAGCTGGGTCAGACCCCAGAAAGAGCAAGTGCCACAAGGAAGCTTCACTTAGAAACTAAAACCAGCATGTTATAGATGAATATTAAAGATAATTATAAAAGAACTGATAATAACAGGGACAATCAACAGTGAATTGAGTACGAAGAAACCATTCGAGTAGCCAGATCACAACCCTTAAACCAAACAGGGACCGGGGATGTAACCCTTCACCTGAATAGAAACCCGTATCAAATACTGTTGGTGAAGGTAGTATATGATGAGCTTGACATCGGGCGAAATAAGACAATAATCGAAGAGCGGATAAAGAACTGCTCCGGGAGCCAGATTACAATCCTTAAATCAAACAAGGACCGGAGTTGTAACCCTTCGCCTGAACAGAACCTTGCCCCTAATCTTTATTGTTATGGTAAGTATAAATAATTGTACCATTGAAGTAAGGTAAGACTTGACGATCATGACATGGGGTGCAATAAGACAATAAACGAAGAGAGGACACAGAACTGCTCCGGAAGCCAGGTTACAACCCTTAAATCAAACAAGGACCAGGATTGTAACCCTTCGCTTGAACAGAACTGGTCCCCTGATCATTATTATTAAGGCAAGCATAAGTAATCCCATCATGTCATAATCTTGTACAGGATCAGGACGAGACGAAGCTGGGCTAGACTCCATTCAATCAGTCACGGCCAAGCAAGGAGTACGGCTTGATACTTTAACTAACTAGGGTTATCACAGGCCTAGTTACTAGTAAGATGCAATAAGATTATTCCAACAGCCACAAGCCCTGCAGACCATCCAGGTTATCCAGACGCAATTAGGGGATTGAATTCATGTGGGTACATCGTCCAAGAAACGCATGTACCCTTAAGTAGTTTAGTGGTTGCAACACATGCCAGTGTGTTGGAAATGTGCCTTACTCGACGGCAGGCTATAGATCCCATGATGGGGCATCCAGATAACGAGATTGCATGTAGCTGGGAAATCTCTTTATGACTACTGGATTATTCTAGTTATTAGCCTTAATCAGTTTAAGTAGGTACCCCCTGACCGTGGTATTCAAGGGTCCCTATCCTAGACATGATGTAAGACAATACTGATTTATTTGTACAAACACAATCGTCCACGGTGTCCAAGTCATTTATTATAGTCATGTCATGCAAGTCGTCACAACAGCCTTCAATAGCTACCATGGTGCATACTTGTCATATCTTGCTATGTCATCTCGTGTTATGTCATGCACCATTATTAGTCCGGTCATATCACGCAGTCCGGGTTGTCAATTCATGAATAGTGCAAGGCATAAAAGACAATCGGGTACACAAGGGCTCAAGGCTCTACGCGAGTGAGCCTCTACGCTAGGCCGAGGGCCTCAAGCGTAAAGCGGCTCTACGCTAGCAAGAGCAGGGGAGAGATAGTTCTACGCGAGTGAAGATGCACGTGGGTGGGGTTCTACGCTAGCCGGGTTATACGCGAGTGAAATTACACGCGCGTAAGAATTTTACGCGAGTAGAATTTTACGCTCGCAAACACCCTAGCGAAACTCTACGCATGCGAGAGTCTACTCAAGCCAAAGTCTATGCAAATACGACTCTACACGAGTGGGGGATCCAAGCGTAGAGTTCGAATACGCTAGCACGCAATTGCGTGTGCATAAAAGGGGCACTACGCAGGCACGTTAAGACGTAAGCGTAAAAAAAGGCTGAATAATACGATGGCACGCAATGTGTGGGCGTAAAAAGGGCTAAACACGAAGCTAACACGTTAGAACGTGTGCGTAAAACTTCGTCTTCTCCCTATGGCCAAGACAGCATGCGTAAAAGCTCAGGAACTCGAGGAACTCCATCTCGGCCAAGACTTGGTGAAGTCTGGCCATCTCAAAACCAAACTTGTGCAAAATCGAAATCCCTACTACATGGGACTCTCCATTTCAAAAACAACCAAGTTTAGAAGATCGAAACCAAGAAGATCAAAATACTAAAAACTTAGATCTACATGAAACGAGCCATGGAATTCAAAAATGCTAAGTACTAAAGTGACTTAGGATCTTGTGGATAAGAAAATAGACAATAAAACTTGCGTTCCTCTATGAAGCAAGTTGCACTTGCCTAAGCCTCCTGTTAGGTGGAAGAGAGTAATGGTGAAGAAGAAATAATGAAGAAGAAGAAGTTAGTGGCTAATAAAGGAAAGGAGTGGGGGTAGGTGGGGTTGGTCCACATGAAAAACCAATCCAAACCGAACCAAGCCAACCAAGCCAAACCAAGCAAGGGAAATGCCAAGATAAACCATGCAATGAGACATGCAATATACGTATACGTATACAAAATACGTAATATGAACTATGGTCGTTACAACTCTACCCACCTTAAAAGAATTCCGTCCTCGGAATTTAATTAAGAGGCTAGAGAGGCAAGGACAATCTATACTAATCACATGTAAGCTATAACAAGGCAGTCTATCATGCAATCATTCATTCAAGCAAGGAACTGAGAGCATAAGGCATAAGAAGGACATTATGTAACTCCACTTCTCAAAGATTTTTTTTCTTTCCTTAAATAATTTTCTGATTTTTATTTTTTTAAGCTATTATTTTCAGCCCAATTTAATTAGGGGCTTTCTCTCATTTTAGTTGTGGGCTTTTGAAACCAGCCCATGAATCAACCTATCCATTTTAAACCACTTTTACTCTACTGAAATATTGAATAGGCTCAGTCATCCTTGTTCTGTTAGGCTCTGCCATTCTTCATTCCCTGCTTAGCAATGGAGAAGGAATTATTTTCCTTTCAACCGAATTAGCTGGCCATGTGCTCTAACAACATTTCAAATTTCAACTCCCTCCATTTTCCCTCCCCAACTGTCTACTTAAGGAATCGATCATTCCTTCTTCTTCCCCACTCCGAAAATTTGACCTCTGTAGAAATCTTTCCTTCTTCCTTCCTTTATCTTTCCAAATCCAAAACCCAAATTTCTGGACAATTTCTTCATCGAGATGGCGAGGATCACAGCAGAGGCGCCTCGTTTCGAAGACTGATGCAACCATCTCCAGTGGCAGCGACGACTTCATCTGCAGCAACGTTCGACCAGGAATTAGCAGCAGCAATCGAGGTGAGAGAAATTATCATGGATTGTCAATTTCAGAATGCTTGATCATTTTAGTAATTCTAGTTGACGAACTCCAGATCGAAATCGATTGAGCCATATCCGATCATTGTGGAATTTGTTGCCAAATCGACGGATAAGTTCTAGCAACTCTTTAAGATCTTTTCGACCAGATCTACGACTCCTTCGAATCGAGTGGATCCAGATTTGTAAGTTTTGACTCTTTCTTCAACCTGAATTCTTGATGACTAAGTGAATCCTTTGACTCATGAATAGAATTATCATCACTCTCGATAATCGGATTTCGTGCAGGTGCTTTGGTCAATTGTGTACTGGATCAGAGAATCGAACATTCGAAACCAATAACCAATTCGTAAGTAAACATCTCAAATTCTCGTTTACTTCCTGCAGACCTATAAATTTCATTGTCGAGTGTGGATTCATTTATGAGGTGTTTGGATCTTCTCAAATTCTCTATTCCCTCTGGATCGAACTTTTGATCCATGAGAATCTGAGCTTGATTTCGTTTTCGAAGTTCAAAAGAAACAGAGGGAACTCGAATTGGCAGTTTTGTTGGTCTGAGCTCGATTTTGTTTGATAAAATGTTACATAGGTTGCATCGGCAGTACGGGTACGTGAGGACCCTATCCGACTCCTTGATTTAGCAGCTTGCTTGAGAGCGGATTCATTTTCAGGTAAATCTTCATCTTCTCATTATTTAATTCCTATCTAAATGTGAATAAGAGTATTAAATGTGACTGTGTGTAATGGAACTCATTATATGTACATTCTAGTTTAACTAGTATCTTAATAATCTAATAGTTGCAGCATGTCTGAACCTTATCAATATTTAAGCTTATGTATCAGTGATTAGCTCTCCAAGTGTATTTTATATAAGTTTTATCTGTAAGAAGTATTCTGTTATATCTTAATTTAGCTGCTCAATCAGTTAATTAAGTGAAACCCTAATTTTTTATTCATCCTAGTTGATGTCTGCATCCTGAATTTTGAGCGAAATGGTATGTGTATCATAGAATTTAAGTTAGGATGAACTCAGGATTCAGCTAACGTCTAGCTAAGTTAGTTTTATGTATATTATACATTGTGATATGAGGATATGAAGATATGGTTGAAGGAAATAAGTTTAAGTTCAGATAGGTTATATAGGTGTCTGTTGGTGTCAGAAAATGATTCCTAGGCTTGACAGCATTGATTGAGATGTTGCAGTGAATCAGACTTACCAGGAATAATTCTTGAGTGACCATTTGATGTGAAAATTCATATCACAGGGATTAGTTTACCTGAGTGGTGACAGGAACCTATTCAAATTATAGGTGAGGTTGACATGTATCGATATTAGCTTTCCTATAATACTTGTTAGTCTCTGTAGTAAACTTCTTTCCTTGGCAACATTTCCACCTATGCTATTTTTGGAGCTTTTCACATACTCTCACTAGACTAATAGATAGTTTGGATGGGCAGAGGATTAAGATTGGGCAGTTAGGACTGATGCAGTAACCTGAGAAGGGATAAATTGAACTGTGGGTATCACCCTGAGGCTGAGATTGATATTAGCCTTAGGACTGAGATCGACCATAAGTTCTAACAGGTCTGAATTATTCCTTTAACTTGAGAGTTATGATTTGAGGACTGATATATTCCTTTAATTTGGAGTTAGTATGGGTTCTCATAGTTTATAGCTAGGAGTGAGGGATTTTGGCACTTTGGTTGTTAGTTAAGTTTCTAATAGAGATTTAGTTTAGTTAGCAGTGACTTTGCAGTTAAGTCCTCTGATTTGGATAATATAGAACCTAAGTTTCAACCTTGAAATTGAATTCCATTCTACTTAAATCAGTAATGTATTAGCTGTACTGTTGGACTACTATGTCCCATATTCTGTGTCACGACCCGCACCCTAGAGTAAGGGCACGAGACGTGGGTACGTCCAGCCTACGCCGCAGTGTCGGCGGTAGAACACTGTCCTAGGTCAAACATCTAACAATATAAAGGTACCTGTACAGTATATACTCTCCGAATGGAGGTGACATAGCAGATACAGTCTCAATCACAACTAAGGTAGAGCAAGATAAAAGATAGGTAAAACATGAAATCCAAAAGAGATACAGCAGATAGAAGTCTAAGTGTCTAAGATACACAAACCCAGAAACATCTCAAAGCTCAATACAATAATCCATAGAATAAATACAACTCAATACGACTGAAATAACTAACTATACAACCTCTACTGTGTCTCTTCTAGGCTAGCAGGCAACCTCCAGGCTATCTGTAAAATTTATCAACAGGTCCAGTCAGGACAGGAACGAGCACAATCTCATTTAGAAAATCCAAGTAAATGACAGAGAACTATAAAGCAGTTATAGACAGTTGTATTGATGAAAATGGTAGTTTATATTCAGGTGGTGGTAAGAAAGACAGATAAAGTGCAAGGAAAGTAAATAACTAAACAAAAGAAGAATCATAGCAATGAAGACTGTAAAAAATAGAAATAGCTGAACCAGGGTAACATGATATAAGTCCAGACAGTAAATGTAAACAAGTGTAAGACCAACGTAAATCCAGACAACATGAATCTGATACCAGATGATTCCAGTACAAGATGAGTCCGGTATGAGATAATTCCAGTCAGTGATCAAAGATTCCAGGGTGAGTCCAGCCTATACTCTAGCAGTATGTTTTTAAATATCGAGTTTGACATGTAAACGGCTGTAGGTAATACGGCACATCACATACCTGGCCGGGTGTGAGATGGCTATCATTCCAGTAGATTCCAGTTGGGAGATTCCAGATTGGGGTATGTCTACATGTCTTACTCTAGTAATTCCCCTCCCAGCAAGTGAATCCAGAATTCTGACACAATAATTCAAGATGAGTCCAGCCAAAATATAATGATACCAGTAAATGATTCCAGTAAATGATTCCAGTAGGTGATTCCAGTAATAGAAGCCAGGAATGATGATACCAGTAATAGAGGCCAGAAAATAAATGTATGTCGTATACATGAATCCAGAATATCTATACGTGTTGTAACAGAGAATCACATACAACTAACTAGAACTGAAGTACAGTAATTGACAAATAAATGAGAGAACTATCAGAGAATGTATTCGCCTGATGTCTGAATGTCCAAAGTAAATATACTGTCCGATGAGAGGTGTCTGGCTCCTAATCAGAACAGCACAAGTCACAACAAGTCCAAAATGACAATATGAAGTTCTACTATGCATTCTACATGATTCTAGGTCAATCTAGACCAAAGTCAACTCTTGGTCAACTTAGTCAACTAGGTCTAACAAGTCTAAATTAGGTCAAACAAGTTAAGTATATGCAAATCAAGTATCCAAGATAGCTACTAACTCATAGCCTAAGTCACTTGCTAAACCAAGCACAAAACTAAACCATAAGCTAACAAGGCACACAAACTTAGTCATATAATGTATATATATTATTCACATTCACATATTCATATACATTGATATATATAGGAAAGCTATATATATATATATATATATATATATATATATATATATATATATATATATATATATATATATATATATATTTTATATAGGCACATACATATATATATATATATATATATATATATATATATATATATATATATATATATATATATATATATATATATATATATATATATATTTTTTTTTTTTTATATAGGCACATATATATATATATATATATATATATATATATATATATATATATATATATATATATATATATATAGAAAGAGAGGTAAAAGAGTAAGTGAGTATGTGTGTGTTTGGCATGTGTGTGAAAGGATATGTGTTAATGTTCTAAAATTTAGTGATAGGTAGGTGTATGTGACATGGGATACATGATGTCAAAGGGTGTATGAATGCATGTGTGTAAAAGGTTATAAGTTAACTCAGTTTATAGAAATACATACATACATACATACATACCTTGTATACATGCATACATACATATTATGTACATTACATTTACATGATACGTACATGTATACTTGTATTATATTATACTTACATTCATGCATATTAGATACTTGTATTTATATTAACATATTGCAAACATTCATTTCATTCATGCATCTATGCATTACCTACATGTTTTATACATATGTATATATTGTATATTCATATCATTTCATACATTAACATAGAGACATACAAACATACACACATCATATATTTTATATCTTGCATTACCTTACATATCATGTTATATATTATCATTCATTCCTTTCATATATTACATTCTATATTACCTATATACATGTATTTCCTCCATTCATTAATGCTTGCATCATATACTCTACATTACCATACATGTTATCATTATATATTGCATTACAATATTTATACATTATGCATTCATATCTATCATTACATATATATCTTGCATTCATATCTAGCATTCATTATATACTTTCATGCATACATTGTATATCATTCTTTCATTCATGCATTGCTTATATGCATTATATTAATAGCATTCCTACATGCTTGCATTCAACCATATATATAAATTAATGTAAAGAGAATATATATCATATATATATCATTTTATTCATCTAACATATCATGCATTACATACTCTATATTCATTTAATATCCATACTACATAGGCTCATAGGTTACCCAAAATGCATATATCGTATAGTCACTCTTCTACTTAAAATCAATACTGTACCAATTGTACATTCATTAAATTCTAAGATTAAAGTATGTTGTAGCTCTTCGTGTTAGCTTTCCGAAACTTTAAACGGATCGCATTTTCATGTCCGGAAGCTCCCGGAATCGCAAAAATACCGAAACACGTTCGTCTTACGTACAGCTGACACTCAAATAATTCTACAAAAAGTTACAGAAAGAATTTGGCTTATTAAAATATATATTTGGAAATCTAACTTCTATATGGTTCTTTTAAAAAAAACGGGAGATAAATCGGAGTTCTAAGCTAAAAGTTATGACATTTCTAAGTTGCTTTGGTTAATAAAAACGTGGATAAAAATTATGACGAAATTAGGTAGTTTGAGACAAAAGAAACACAAGTATATAACATAATATATCAAGAACTCACTCTCTACACTAATATATATATATATATGAGACACTATAGAACACATCTCCAATACAAAAATATGAGATTAAACATGTAATAATTCATTCATACATAACAACAACACAGTGTCCAAATTTGGGGTTTTCCCACATGGACACAACCACAACACAAAGGACACTCCTATGACCTCCAAATGGACACGAAATGGACACAAATGGAGATACAACCATGGGGGTCATTCTTATGGGTTCAAAATAGACCTATATGCATGAGGAAATGAAAAAGGAGAAGGGATTTATACCTCCCAGTAGATCGAATCGAAGAAAAGCCTTCCCGGAGCGACACCGACACGTAGAGATTCTAAAAGGACACGAACGAGCTCCGAATCCTCCCAAACTTGGGTAGCTTCCTCCTTGGCTAGAATGGAGAAGGAAAGAAGAAGATTTGGTGGCGAAATGGAAGGATTTGGTAGAGAAATTGCTAGGGATTGCTCTCTAGAAATTTGGGAAAGAACAAGAGAGAGAGTGTGGATGAGAATAATGAAATGAACTTGAGCCTATCCTCTCCCAAAGTGGCTGGCCATATGGGGCTATTTGTCCTATTATGGTAAGGTCCAAATGCCCCCACTAACCTATTCTATTAGTATTAGAAAAGGGCTAATTGGTTGGGGCTAAATTAGTCATTCTAAAGTATCTAATCACACTAACCTTATCCATAATAATTAGTCTAACCTCTAACTAAAATTAATATCATGTGGACTAAAATTAATATCATGTGGGCCATGCCTAACTAGTGTGTGGGTCCACTAAAGTCAACACTACCCCCGGGTCCCCGTTTCAAGTCGGATTGAGCTGAAATTCGAACCCGACTCAAATAACCCCAAAACAATATCATAAATAATAAAATAAATTTCAACCCCAAAATAATATCATAAATAATAAAATAAAATTTTAAAATATTTAAAAATATAAAATGACAAAAATACTCCTGTTCCTGAAAACTGGGGGTGACAAATTCCTCGAAATTAAAACCAAACAATAGTAAAATGTCAAAATCACAAGTCATAATTTTAAATAGTTTAAAAATGATTACAAATTACCAAAAATCATAATATGAAATAATTATCAATAAATAATAATCATTTTTAAATAGTTTAAAAATGATTACAAAATTTCAAAATTACCCTCATCTGAAAAACTGGGTGTTACATTCTGTTGGGGACTGATGGAGCATCAGCCATTCTTAAGACTGGTGTATACCAGCCTGATATTGAATTGTTCAGACCTATACTGGACTGAAGGTCACCTGAAGTGAAGGATCATTCAGGATACACTTTTAGGCAATTAGGTTTAATCTATACAACATATAGAACTATTATTTAGATTTATATGGGACTGAACATGAGATTATTTTGAGATATGGATAGTATATTGAACTTACTATTGGACTGACATGTCAGGATTCTTGGACTGAACTTGGACAAGTTTTGGGTTGGTAATTTTGGCACATAAGTTACAGGAATGCATGATATGATTTTGGATTCCCTGGGTTAATTCCTGAGTGTTGTGAGCTGAAAGCCAGGGTTCAAATCGAATTAGAATTGCCATATTGAGGAATATTGTGTTTCAGACTCTTAATAGCCCTGTTTAGAGACTGAGTTAGTTAATGTGCATGTTAGAATTTGTTCCCCAAACTGAGAATTATACCACAAGCTATTGGATAGTAGGTCATTGGGCTAATGACTGAGGCACATTTAGGACTGAATGGTAGTATGCCCTGTTAAGTATTTAACTTTACATATTGGTGTAACAATGATAAGGTCACTGAGAGTAAGGAAGATTATGGTTCAATTTGAATCATTCTTGTGTGATGCAGGATTACATCAACCTTGTTCAGGTTTATTGAAACATTGAGAATTTAGAACATGACCTGTCACCTGTAAGCTAGTGTACTCCCTGTTTCATATTTTGAAGCCAATATTATACTGGGAGTCGCAGCCAATAATTAGATTCATGAAAGCAGGTTTATACCCATGCTATTGCTAATAGTTATGTCACTACCTGCAAGTTGAGATAGTACTATATTAGAGCTATAGAATGGATGTTAGTCTCTGTGAAACCTGAGAATATGGGCTTGACTAATACCAGTTAGCAACTGTCTGTTGATCTTGATTTGAACCACTGATCTAGGGTTATTTCAAGTTTTATTTTATGAATATTTAGTATCTCAGTTAGGTAAGTGAATTAGTTTTGCTTTATTACATTGTAGCCATGACCCTTTCAGTCCAATTGTTAGTTGATGATTAGGGCTGTTGTAACTAAATATGTATATTATATTTTTAGTATATAGATTCTTTAGCTAGGGTAAAAAAATATAGTTAAGCCATATGATACTCTAAGTTAAGCATGCTTTAAAGATGAAATCACTAAACTAGAACTTGTAGATTATTAACCAACTTGTATCAAATAAACAGGAGGACATCCAGCTTTACTACCCTTTCTCGATCACCCGGAGCAAGGCAAGTATACTCCTCGAATTTGTTCATTTCTCATGTCTTATATATTCATCCTTGTATCTCCTTGTTGACACGATATATCACGGTATTGTCTGGTTTCATGTTTCATGTATTACTTGTGTCTGGGAGGAAAAAAACTATAGATATGTGATCAAATCTTGTTACTATTCATGTGAATAGCTTGGGTCCTACATCGTGCACGCGGGACACGAGCCGTACCATTTCATGTTTATTGCATCTACCCAAGCCGATCACACAATCTAGATGTATTTCAATATTGCACATGTCAGGATTCAGGTTGTATTTCAGGATTCATGGTTGTATTTCATGTTTAGGTTGTATTTCATGATTCAGGTTGTACTTCATGTTCAGGTTGTATTTCATGTTCAGGACTCATACCATGTTTCCGGTTTTACTTTCAGTATTTCCTGCTCAGTTTCATGTCTTGTCTCATTTCTCGTTCTTTATATATATTTTCTGTTTCTTGTTCATACCCATGATGTTCATGTTTATTTCCTTGGATATACTTAGCTCCGCTCCTGACTAGGATATGTTACAGGTGTACTTGCAGGAAACCATTCTACTCTATGGGCTAGAGCCCAGGATATTAGCTGAGCAGGATGAGACTAGCTTGAGGCTTCAGGTTTAGACTATTTAGTTTTACTTCTAGATATTGTACACTTCATTCCTGATGATTAGTACAATTTTTGATATATGGATTTGTAAATTATGGTGATCATTCTGGGTATATATTAGATGCTGTGATTACTTTCATCCATGTATCTTGATTTATAGTTTATCCCTAGATATTGGTACAGCTTACTTCATTGTGTCTAACAATGAAGGCTGGGCGTGTCCAACTCGTGTCCGATTATTCGGGAGCGGATCGTGACACATTATACCTTACGAGTCAAACAGGTCGGGATATCGCGATCGAATATCATCCTCACGCTCCCATGTTGACTCACCCAAAGAGTGATGACCCCAAGCAACACGGACTAACTTAATAGTCTTGTTCTTGAGTATCTTCTCTCTCCGGTCCAATATAGACATGGGCCTCTCCTCATACGAAAAGTTGGTACCAACAACCAATTCCGAATGATCCAGGATATGGCTCGGGTTCGGGATATACCATCATAATTGGGATACATGGAATACGTCATGCACCTCATGTAGCGACGGTGGAAGAGCGAGACGATAGGATACATCACCTACTCGCTCCAGAATATCGAACGGCCCTATATACCTAGGACTAAGCTTTCCTCGTACCCCGAAACGAATGACGCCACGGTTAGGAAAAATCCTCAGGAATACATGGTCGCCGATAGGAAACTCAAGGGGACGCCGACGAGAATCGGCCCAATGACGCTGGCGATCTTGCGCAACTCAAAGATGATCTCTGACTCTCCTGACCAGCTCAACTGTCTGAGTAATCATTTCCAGACCGAGCATCTGCCTCTCACCAACATCATCCCAAGCTAGCGGGAATCTGTACTTCCTACCATATAGTGCCTCGAACGGTGCCATCTGAATACTGGCCTAGAAACTGTTGTTGTACGAGAACTCCACCAGGTGCAGGTGATCTTTCCATGAACCACCAAAGTCGAGGGTACAAGATCTCAACATATCTTCTAAGGTTCGTATGGTACGCTCCGACTGACCATCTGTCTGTGGATGATAAGCGGAGCTGAACTGGAGGTGAGTTCCCAAACTCTCTTACAGACTACGTCAAAAGTGCGACATAAATCTCGAATCTCTGTTCGAGGTGATACTGACTGGTACTCCGTGTAACCTGACTATCTGTCTGAGATACATTTCTGCTAGCTGAGCCGTCGACTAACCAACTCTGAATGGAAGAAAGTGAGCCACCTTCTTGAGCCTGTCTATAATAACCCAAATAGCATCTCTACCGGCCAGGGACCTAGGTAATCCAGTCACGAAATCCATGGTTATATGTTCCCACTTCCATTCTGGAATTGACAAGGGTTGAAGAAGTCCAGCCGGCCTTTGATGTTCAGCTTTAACTTGTTGGCAAACCAAACACCGAGAGACAAACCGGGCTATCTCCCTCTTCATGTCATTCCACCAAAAGTGCTGACGGATCTCACTATACATCTTTGTGCCACCGGGATGAACGGAATACTGAAAACTGTGGGCCTCTGCCATGATCTATTGTCTGATATCTCCACTGGGTACACAAAGACACCTCCCATGTCGAAGTATACCGTCTTCATGAATGCTTAACTCTGGTCTTCGTCCTGTCTCGCACTCTGCTCTGAGTCGCTGAAGCTTGGAATCTGTTGACTGTGCCATCCGGATCATCTCGACTAGAGTGGACTGAACTCGTATACTGGCCATCAATGCCACATTGGTAGGGAGGACAACCTCAATACCCATCTTCTGAAGATCTGCTAATAATTCTGGCTACGCTGTAAGGAAATAGACTCTGGCTCTCCTGTTCAACGCATCTGCTACTACATTGGCCTTTCCGGGATGATATTGCAGGTTGACATCATAATCCACAAGTAGCTCTAGCCAACTTCTCTGACGCATGTTAAGATCCTTCTGGGTGAACGCATACTTCAGGCTCTTATGGTTGGTGAAAATCTCTACCCTATCTCCATACAAGTAGTATCTCCAAAGCTTAAGTGCAAACACTACTGATGCCAGTAGGGGTACAACTCGGGCAGGTTGGGTCGGATTTGAGGTCAACCCGAGCCCAACCCAATAGATCATAAGCCTAGCCCAAGCCCAAGCTCGACCCGACTTCGGGTTCAACATATGAAGCCCAAGACCAAGCCCGGAGGATCGGGTTAGGCTCGGATTAGGTCGGGTCCATCGGGTTTATCGGACTCTAATATGATATTTGAAATAATTTTAAACAAGAGTAATATTAAATGTATAATCAAATAGCAATCAAGCCTCAACCATTACAAAATAAAACTGAAATGAGATTTAGGACAAGGAGTTGAAGAGTTCAGGTGAAAAAAATTATAGTTTAAACTTTTTATTTAAGTAGTATGAAAATAATATATATATATATATATATATATTTTTTTTTTTTTATATATATATATATATATATATATATATATATATATATATATATATTATATATATAATATATATATATAATATTATATATATATATATATATATATATATATATATATATATATATATATATATATATATATATATATATATATATATATATATATATATGTCGGGAAAAAATATATATATATATATATGTCGGGTTTCGGGTTCTTCGGGTTACCCAACACATGAACCCAAGCCTAACCCGATTTTTGATCGGGTTCAAATATTTTAACCCGAGCCCAAGCCTGAACCCGAATATCTTCAACCCTAACCCAACCTATTAACGGGTTTATCCGATCGGGTTCAGGTTTAGCCCGCCCGAGTTGTACCCCTAGATGCTAGCTCCAAGTCATAGGTTGGGTAATTCTTGTCATGATCACGAAGTTGACGTGACGCATAAGCTATTACCTTCCCATGCTGCATCAGAACACATCCTAAACCTCTGCCTGAAGCATCACAATATACTGAAAATCCTCCGGTCCCATCTGGAAGCGTGAGAATGGGTGCCGTCATCAAACCTCGCTTTAACTTCTCAAAAGAATCATGACATTCTGTTGTCCAAGCAAACTGTACATCCTTGCGGGTCAACTGGGTCAATGGCGCTGAAATCCGAGCAAAGTCTGAAACAAATCGTCGGTAGTAGCCGGCCAAGCCAAGAAAACTGCGAACTTCTGCAACTGTGGTAGGTACTGGCCATGTCTCAATGGCTACTATCTTCTGGGGATCCACTTATACTCCTCCTCTGGTGATGATATGTCCCAAGTACGAAATGTGATCGAGCCAGAACTCGTATTTACTGAACTTGGCATACAACTGGTGCTCTTTGAGAATCTGGAGGACCACACGGAGATGCTACTCATGCTCTGCTTCACTCTTGCTGTAGACCAGGATATCGTCTATGAACACAATCACGAACTGATCCAAGTAAGGCATGAAGATACGATTCATGAGGTCCATAAATACGGCCGGCACATTGGTTGCTCCAAATGGCATAACAAGAAACTCCCAATGCCCATACCGGGATCTGAAAGCTGTCTTCGGGATGTCCTGCTCTCTGACTCTGATCTGATGGTACTCTGACCGTAAATCAATCTTCGAGAATACGGCTGCCCCCTTGAGTTGATCAAACAAGTCATCTATCATCGGGAGAGGATATATGTTCTTGATTGTCACTGAGTTAAAGGTACAATAATCTACACATCATCTGGACGTACCATCCTTCTTTTTCACAAGAAGCATCGGGGCTCTCCAAGGCGATCCACTAGCACGAATAAATCCTTTGGTTCTAAGTTCTTCAATCATCTTGTACTATATCACTAACTCTGACGGTGCCATCCTGTAGACTCTTTCCGATACTAGAGCTGTCCCTGGGATCAAGTCTGTAGTAAACTCGATCTCTCACTCTGGTGGCATTCCTGGAAGCTCTTCTGGGAAAACATCTGGAAACTCTTCAACTATCCGGGGTAACTGTACTTCTACTACGACCATCCGCAATACCGGAGGAGAAGGTTCAACCTCGCCTCGGAAAAAGGAAAACTCTGGCTCGCCTGGAATGCTAAAAACAACCCTGCCAACATAGCAGTCTATCCTAGCATACTGGTCTCTCAACCAATCCATCCCTAAGACCACATCATAATTGGCCATCGAAAACTCTATCAATCTAGCGAGAAATTCTCTACCGCTAACTACGATCCGACACGAGAAAAATACTCTATCTACTCCCACAAGTCCATTACCAGTAAGTATATTAAGCCTTACTGATAATGACTCGGGCTCCAATCCTATCCGTGTCGTGAATCGTGCAGACATAAATGAATGCGATGTACCAGAATCAAATAACACTGAAGCCGGAAAGGTGTTGACGAGAATAGTACCTGCCACCACCTCACCTGGCGCCAATCCTTCTTCTCCCATGGTCAAAGCCAGCACTTGACCATGTCCTCTGGGTGCGGGTCCCCCTGCTGAAAACTTCTCTGTCGGCTCTGGATTATGGCTTGGTCTTGGGCATATTGTTACGATCTCTGCTGCTGGAATGCCTGGGCCTGCGGCGACAACGGCCTCGGGAAGGGATACTGCTGCTACTGCTGGACTGGTACTGGGGCTGGTCCCTTAACTGAAGGACTAGAGAAGGCTGATAAAGAGGGACTCCCCCTGTTCGGGCATTTCCCAACCTTGTGGTCTGCGACACCACAACCAAGCACAATCCCTGTGCTCTGCGATACTCTGATACCACATGCCCAGGCTTCACGCAGTGTGAACATCCCACTACAGAAGAATGCTTCTGCTTCTGCTGTTGAGGGTACGTCGGAGCTGATTGTTGAACCGACGTCACTGAGGCTGCCCGCCTCGGAGCTCCAATGGTCAAAGCCCTAGCTGCCGGGGCTGGTGCTGAAGACTGATTCATCTGGCCATGGGATCGCTTTCGACCCCCAGTCCTATCCACGATCCTCTGGGAGGTATACTCATGCCTCCTGGCTGCTCTCAACACTGCATCAAAAGTCTGATGCTCAAACTGCTCCACTGCCAATAAAATCTCCAGGTGGAGTTCCTGCTAGAACCGCTGAGCTCTGTCGAACTCGGTCACTACCAAGGTAGAATCAAACCGACTAAGTCTAGAGAACTCGGCCGCATACCCGTCGACCGTCATGCCCATCTGCTTCAAATTAGTGAACCTCGTCTGTAGATCGTACCGAGCTACAACATCGAAGTATTTGGTCTGGAATCTCTCACGAAATACTGTCCAAGCAATAGGTGCCCCTAATCCAATGGCCTGCGCCGCCTACCAGCTGCAACAAGATCCAATAACTACAGGTGCACCACAGCCACCTTCTTGTCTTCTGGAGTCCTGACTGCTTCTAGAATCACCGCTGTATCCTGAAGCCAAGCATCAGCAGCGATAGCATCTTCGCTACCATGAAAGAATGGAGGGTTCAAGCGCTTGAAGCTGTTGGCCGTGCTGTTACCCTGATGACCACCTCTGGTCAGAGCATCTGCCACTGCCTGGTGCAAGGCATCTCCTCGACGATCTTGGAAAGCTAACAATGTCCTGATGAGACCCACCAAGGTGCCATCATCAGGTTCTGCAGATTGGACTGGCTGAACTGGTGGCTCTTGATCCTCAGTAGACATGACTCTGGAGGCTACTCCGGAATGCTGGGCTTGATCTTCGGGTTGCTGCTGGTCCACAGGAGGTGCTCTGCCTTGCTGATCGGCAGGTCCAGGAACAATGCCGCTGAAGAAGACGACATAGGGAACAATAAGGAAGGACCAGGACAGATCAAAGATACAAGCATGTGATCAGGTCAAGAATCCAGGGATTTAGAAGATACGAGCAGAGATCAAGGACGAGTACTGATTGAGACATCTATTCGGTAAACTCTCATATATCTTGATTTTCAAGACCTGCATGGGCTACTACTTAAAACCATGTAACACCCCAGAACCAGAATACTGGAGAGCGGGGGCGTACATAGCCAGCTACGTATATTGAAGTGCAATCCACCTCGCTATACGGTCACAACTGTCTAGATACATGATGGTTTAACTACAAGACAACAGTCTCCTAAGGTCATGAACAAGCCTATTGTCTCAATCTCAAGCAAGCAATAACAGTTTACAAGATGTCAGAACACCAAATATACAATAGTAAGGCATCCATATATTACATACTTGGATGATCATGAAGCTAGTCGTATAAAATGTCAAGACTAGCAAGAGTTTCAGTCATACATGATCAACCCTAGGATTTGTTAATCATGTTACAGCCCGTAGGCAGATAGTAAATAAAGGTACAATTGAGTGAGAGAACAAAACAAATATACGATCGTGCTCATCGGCTAAATGCCTCAAAAGAATATTTTTACAATAGAGTGAGAGAACAAAACAAAACCCACTCGTTGTCAGGGTTACGCCTGGTGGTCACCATCTGGCTGGAAGGTAGGTAGATCCTCTGGAGCTGCTCCGATATCTGGCCATACAAAACCAGCTGGATCAGACCCCAGAAAGAGCAAGTGCCATAAGAAAGCTTCACTTAGGAACTAAAATCAGCATGTTATAGATGAATATTAAAGATAATTATAAAAGAACTGATAATAACAGGGACAATCAACAGTGAATTGAGTACGAGGAAACCATTCGAGTAGCCAGGTCACAACCCTTAAACCAAACAAGGATCGGGGTTGTAACCCTTCACCTGAATAGAAACCCGTCTCAAATACTGTTGGTAAAGGTAGTACATGATGAGATTGACATCGGGCGAAATAAGACAATAACCGAAGAGAGGATAAAAAAATGCTCCGGGAGCCAGGTTACAACCCTTAAACCAAACAAGGACCGGGGTTGTAACCCTTCGCCTGAACAGAACCTTGCTCCTGATCTTTATTGTTAAGGTAAGCATAAATAATCGTACCATTGAAGTAAGGTAAGGCTTGATGTCACGACCCGCACCCACTTTTTCGGATACGAGACGTGTCCAAGCCAGCCTACGCCGCAGAGTCGGCGGTAGAACGCTGTCACGACCATGATGCTCAAAATCATAAAACATACATTTATTGCTCATTCACATTTCTAGGATTTATTACAATAATTACAAGATTTATATTTGAAAAGAAATACAAAGTCTCACCATCCTTTACAACAGTTTAAGTTATCTAACTAGTTTCTAGGTCTTGGCCTGCAAGTACACCCGTATCTCCCACGCTAAGTGAAGCTACGGCTAACCTGAAAAATGTTGGTTTTCAGTCAGGAATAGAACAAGCACACAAACTGACGGCAATGCGAAAATACAATAGAATTAACAAGACATGAAAATAACATATGAGAGATAAAAACTAGAAAGTACTGATGACATGGCACGATAGAGAAGACAAGAAAAATAAATAAAATACAACTATCTATGTGATGTAAAATATCCGTTTTGACATGTGAACGGCTAGGGGTAAATCCGGCACCCTGTACGTGTCATGTGCAGCTGCTATTCTCCACGAAAGACACGAGAGATAGTTTTGGGTAGTCTACATGTCTACTATGATATTTTCCATCCCGACTACTCCGTGTGACGAGTGTGTCAACAAGCAGCAAAACATATATATAAGCATGAAATGAAAAGACAACTATGAATCGAAAGCAATCAGAAAGTGTACTTGCCTGAGGTCCTGTGCTGGTAAAACCGATAATCCCGTTTGGGTCCAGAATAGTCGCGGATGTCGTAAGTGTGCAAACCGGCCTCTAATGATGGAATAGACCGTATCATTGGGTCCAGGACAGACCGATCTGCCTAGGGTCGATATGACTAAGTTAGAATCACAAAAATTAGGGACATATGACTAGTCACGGTTAAGATAGACTCGAAGGGAGTATAAGTAAACAATTATAGAAACTATATTCGTATTAGTCAATATATCGAGATAACTAATTCTTAAAAATATAGGAAACCCCTTTTTGATCTAATTTCCTAATTTTGTCAAATATGTACTTTAGTTTTTAAAACTACATTGAAATACCATAAAGACCATATTTTTGTTGCTTCTAAGCCAAATATCTTATTTTGATAATAGCTAGAAGGAAATATATATATTTATGTATATATTTGGAAGATATTTACAATATTTGGGAACTATATCCTCACTATAAAATATATCAAATATATAATACAAAAATCTAGAAAATCATTTGAAAACCCAATTCTGTATTTACAATATAAATTTGGAAGAATATATATAGTTTTAGGAATAGTAAAAATAATGCCACTAAAGTTAGTTGTCTAACTAAATATTTACTAGCTATATTTTAGAAAAAGTTTTTACTAAAATAATAATGATAACCCTAATAAAATAGCTTAATAACATTAGTACAGTTAATATTGTGTTTAAAGAAATGTTACCTATACCTACTGTTACTAGTGTACAATATAATAATAAAGTAACAAATATAAAGTTGGCAGTAACAAATATAAAGTTGGCAGCTGCTGCTGCCCTTAGATTAGGAAAGAGAGAAAGAGAGGTGGGAAAGAAGCTTAGAGAGGAGAGAAGGGAAAGTGAACCCCTTTCCTAGGGTTCGGCGAAGCGACGCTGCTGGGCGGAGGGGGAGGCTCACCGGGGATTCCGATGGTGACTCGGCCACAGTGGCGGCGCCACGGTCGAGACGACAACCCGCGGTGGTGGAGGTCGCTGGAAAGCGGTTGTGCGGGGAAGGAAGCTATATCGTCGGGCGGTGGAAGCGCGACGGCAGCACCGACTGGGAGTGGGGCACGGCGGCGGAGGAGAGGTGCGTCTGGCCACCAGTGGCTCACCGCCGGCTATGGCGGCGAGAGGAGACGGAGGGGTCGCACTGGTCATCCAGCGGCGCACGGGTCCCGGCGAGGGGGGTCACGGCCTCTGGCGTGGGGAACGAGGGTGGGAGCTGCTTCGGACGCGGAACGCGATGCTGGTCCATGGTGGTGATGCGCCTGGCTGAGGCTCGACGGAGCTTGGGCAGAGGTGGCTAGGGAACTGCCTGACTGGGCCGAGAAACGTCGACGAGGCGTAGCTCAACAACGGATCGCGACGACGCTGACCATGCAGAAGTGCGAAACGGCAGCGTGGGTTGCAGGCTTGCCGGAGATCGAGTCCCCGTGATTGGCGGCCGAACGGGAGAAGCTCGTCGGCGGAGCCGCGACGAACGCAGCACGGATCGGCTGCCGGATCGGCTGGTTCGTCGATCGGGGCCAGGAGTGGTGGCGGCTCGAGACATCGATGGTGGCGGACTTCAAGTCGGGCGTTCCAATTCTGTTAGAGCGGCCATGGCGGAGGTAAGTGGTGATGTTGATATGGATGGTGGTACTGTTCGTGTCGGGTGTATCCGACACGAACTGTATTTGTAATGTTTAATGAAATAAGAAGGGGTAGACACGGACACACGGGTCCGGACACGACTGTTGGTGGTGTGGCTAGATGATGGTTACTGTTGAGGATGGTTGATGGTGGTAGTGTGTTGGTCTTTGGTGTTACGGCATCATCGGCTCGATCCGTGGGGTATCGGCGGGGCTGCTTGACAATAACGTGCGACGAACTCTCGAGCAATGGAGATGACAACAACTGGTGGTAAACCACCGGTCTCGAAGGAGACATCCTGGCCTGGAGGTGATATGGAGGCGACATGGTGTCGGAGGAGACACGGTTGGTCGTGTCCTGATGAAGAAGAGAATATGAAGGAGGGGCTGGTGTTATGAGAGAGTTGTCGAATGGGATAGTAGTCAGAGAAGGAATTTGTAATGGTCGGCTATTCTTCTGGATACCCTTTGATTGTGAAAGAGAATGGGATGGAGATGAGATTACGCTTGTATATATATATATATATATATATATATATATATATATATATATATATATATATATATATATATATATATATATATATATATATATATATATATATATATATATATCAGGATGATATGAAGGATTCTTATTATAGATGGAAGGGAAAAATTACATAATTATTAGGTTCTATCCATATATGCATGTTTATATATATATATAGTAGAGATCGGTTTCCATTAGTAGATAGTATTAAATTAAACCGAAAATGATTGAGTATCATAAAATATATAAATTCGATGCTATCAATAAATTAAATTAAATACATTAAATCTGAAATTAGGCAAATAATTACTTACTACTACAATCTAAATTTAATGGCATTTAGCATTATCTAATTCAAAAATTAATCATTCTAGTAATTTTAACTATAATAATATTACGAAAACAATATCAAATATATTAATCGAACCCTATTAGTGATATTAATATCAATCGAGATCTAATATTATCAAAAGTTTAATTATTATAAATAACGTTTAAGCAAAATCGATCTAGTCGCAATCTAAAATTTATATAAAAGTCTGTTGCATAAATTCGAATCACCTTTTATAAATGAATTATACAAATTAAGATACCAGTAAATATTTCTACGAAAATAAATGGTAATCATAAATTTTATAAGTAGTTTGAAGCACAAAATTAATAAAAATTATCTTATACTAAATTTTAAGGAAATATTCACTTTAAATCATGCGAAGTAAAATAAACCAATTTTTTAGAAAATTACTTTCAACGTAATATTGAACATAAATTGGCAAATCATTTTGTCTATAAAATATTTATAATCTCTAAAAATTCCTTTTTAAAACCAAACCATTTGAAAGTCCAAAATAATAATCTAGGCATAAAATAACTAAGATAAATTAGTACTCTAAATTTAAACTAGTTTTTTTGATAAAAGTGTAAATCAAACAAATCGTTCACAACTTCTCGACGACGTTATCTTTAAGAACAATAAATATAATAAAAAATAAATTTTTTGAAAAATTTGGGAAGAGGAGTTACAAATCTACCCACCTTAGAAATAAATTCGTCCTCGAATTTAAGGACTAGTAGGATAGGCGAACTTGGTTGATCAAATCTTTCCAATATTCTAAAATGCGTATTAACTCCAATAAATCAAGAATAATCCATAATAATTTTAAATTATTTTTTAGCTTTTATTGATAATATTTAAAAATTTACCTTTAATCAAATCTAAATATAATATTTTATAAATAACCTTAAAGGGGCACTTGGTGTTATCATTTAACTTCTAAAATACATTTGTATGGATCTAAGCAAGATTTAATAAAACTTCATCTATTAATCTGCCGCTATACGACTATAAAGTAATATTTAATATCAGACAAATATATCTATAGATTGAAATCATAGGAATAATTGGTCATGATCCATAATCCTTACAAACGAATATTTGTCATTATAAAAGAAGATTTTGGCAAAAATCCTTTTATTTCACGGACATCTATAATATGATTTAGGAAATTTTATTTTTCCAAGACAACATTTCCAAACTTCGGGGAGTGGGCTTATTATCTACCCACCTTAGAATGTTTCATTCGAGAAATTTCAAAGGTCACAATTTAGTGTGACTAGAATATAATCAAATGACGAAGTTTCAGTCGATCCGAATAAGGATGACAATTGATATAATTAAGAGAATAATATGATTCATGATTAAATTTGTCACGCATGATCGCGGAGAAAATCAAAATAATAAAAATAATAGACGAAAGAGAAATGTGTTTTGGCACGATCAACCTTTAGTCAAAATGGTCTAGTAAATGACAAAAAGTGTTTTAAGAACGATCGAAAATCAAAATGGTTTGGTACGATTAATCAACATGATTTAGTCACGACAAATTGCTTAAGAATGATTCAAATTTAGATGGAGTCTAAGCGGGTTATGATCACTTAGATATAATTTAAGATACAGTCACGATCAAGGCTAATCATGCAAGTCATCCAAGCATGATAAAATTAAAAGGTTGGCACGAGCATGAATAAGGTCAAAATAGTCGTGATCATAGTGGAATATTGGCGATAATAGAGTTTGAAATATAGGCACGACTATGACTACAGTCAAAATAGTTTAGTCACCAATAAAGTCATTTAAGAACGGTCAAAATCATTTTTTGCATGATCAACTAGTTAAGCAAAATTATTTAGGCACGATTATGGAATCAAAATCTAGAAAATATACAAATTGACATGATCGAATATAATCAAAATAACCTAGTCATGATTAAGAGGTTGTTAAGGATGATCCAAATCGAAATCGCTTTTAGCATGATCGATTACGTAGGCATGTTCATAGAATCAAACCTAGGAAAGGATACGAATTTGACTCGATCAAAATATAATAAAAGGAGTCTAGTCATGATCGAAATTGTTCAAGGATGATCAAATCTAAAATCGTTTCGATGTGCTTAAAATATTTAGCCACAATTATTTAGGCCCGAGTTTAGAATCAAAATCTAGATAAGTTTAGGAATCCAGTCGAAATTAAAAGATGACCATCAAAAAATGGAAGGATAAGAAAGGAAGGAAGAATTATCGGTTTATCGAGAAGGTTGTGACTAGGAATAAGCACAAATCAATTTGAACATTAATAGCTATATGCCAATAAGACGTAGTCTTTAGGGTATTCGAAACTCGTAAATGTAATCGAAGTCATTTTACCGAGAATTTATGCCTCGCCAGTGTACAGCTAGTTGCAGTAAACTCTTGATTCTACGACTCAAGTAAGGATATGGTAACGAATACCCTATCAACTCTATCCAAATCTGGACATAACATCTTAAAGACGAAGCTAGGACGACCAAGATATATTTTTGACAACATTCGATAACTTATGCTTACTCGAGATTACTTCAACTTAGGGATCATGCCTCGCCAGTGCACTGCTGGCTAGAGTGAACCCACAATCTCCATAAGTCAAATAAGTGGTGACAGTGCGCGGCTGTCTACCATCTTAAGTCACCGATCATCCTTTCAACTACATCCTTAAAATCTCAATAGAGGTTCAAAAAATCCTGAAACAAATTGACCATGAGGGAGAAAGCTAGAAATTTGAACAAATTGATCATTATAAGAAAGTGTCCGTATCCATCCTTGAAGGGGGTATCAGTTTTTTTTTTGAAAGTTTAAACGATTGATTAGGAAGGACATGGTCGAAGGTAAGATAAAAAATCTTATAACCCTTGTTTCATGGATATTAAATATTCAACATTTGAGAGGAAAACTTTTGAATCCAAAAATTTAACTTGAGATTAATAGACAATTGAGGGAGAAGTTATTTAAAAAATAATTTCTTAGATCCAGGGAAAGAATATAAGTGATAGGATTTGTGATACAGCGATGTTTAGAAAAGACATAAGATAAAGTTGTACAATTTATCATGAATAGAGGAAAATAACCGAGGGCAAAAGAAATATAAACTTAGATTTATATTTCTTTAATATTCAAGATCGAGGAAAATATGTATAAAGCACTATGGCTACATATTATGAATATATATTTATACACAGGTACATATGTATAGCCTAAGTAAATCTCCAAAATTCCATAATATCATTCTAAGAGAAGGTTATCCTATTTCCAAGTAAAATATAATTTAAATAGCAATAATACATATGTTATATTCAATATATAATTTATAGAAATTATTTACAAGACCAAAATGGACTACCAATATGTACACACAGCCATATATCTACAGGGATGTCGTTGGTCGAACTACATGACTACCATGGCTTGGGTTGGGTTCGGGATAGTTTGGAACAATCAGAATTTCTAAAAGCCGATAATCCTAGTAATAGATAAATAATTATATACACATATTTTGGGTCAAGTCACAACTTGGCCTGGTTTTCCTAGTTTGAACCCACTTATTGTTCGATCTTCCCAACCACAACTAATACACTAGTCAAAGCACGCCACTGCACTATCCGTGCTATTATTTCTAGTCATTTGGCATTCTAAAATTTAACCATGACTACGATATTTTGTAATAATAATTAATTAAATTAAATATTTCTAAAATTCTAAAAATCATATTTAATTCAAATAAGTAATTAAAAGGATATTCTGAAAATTTTGGAGAGAGGGTTACGAATCTACCCTCCTTAGAAATACCGTCGAATCAAAATGCGATAGTGTATCCTCCTATGAAAGTCATCTAGTGAGACCTATGTGGCAAACTTAACTACCCAAATGTCAATTTAAATTAGGGACTCCTAGTCCTAACCATTCTCTTAAAATTGATTTACTCCTAGTTGTGAATGAGCATTTCTTAGTCGCAGGCTCGCAATAGTACGACTAACTTAAGTACTATAGCGAGTTCGCAATCTTTTGTGAAAACTGACCTGCATGGGCCACCACAAAAACTTGTCACGACCCGCACCCGCTTTTTCGGATACGAGATGTGTCCAAGCCAGCCTACGCCGCAAAGTCGGCGGTAGAACGCTGTCACGGCCATGATGCTCAAAATCACAAAACATACATTTATTGCTCATTCACATTTCTAGGATTTACTACAACAATTACAAGATTTATATTTGAAAAGAAATACAAAGTCTCACCATCATTTACAACGATTTAAGTTATCTAACTAGTTTCTAGGTCTTGGCCTACAAGTACACCCGTATCTCCCACGCTAAGTGAAGTCAGGCTAACCTGAAAAATATTGATTTCCAGTCAGGAATGGAACAAACACACAAATCGACGGCAATACGAAAACACAATAGAATTAACAAGACATGAAAATAACATATGAGAGATAAAAACTAGAAAGTACTGATGACATGGCACAGTGGAGAAGACAAGAAAAACAAATAAAATACAACTATCTATGTGATGTGAAATATCCGTTTCGACATGTGAATAGCTAGGGGTACATCCGGCACCCTACACGTGTCGTGTGCAGCTGCTATTCTCTATGAAAGACACGAGGGATAGTTCTGGGTAGTCCACAAGCAGCAAAACATATGTATAAGCATGAAATGAAAAGAATACTATGAATCGAAAGCAATCAGAAAGTGTACTTGCCTGACTTCCTGTGCTGGTGAAACAGATAATCCCGTTTGGGTCCAGAATAGTCGCGGATGTCGTAAGTGTGCAAACCGGCCTCTAATGATGGAATAGACCATGTCATTGGGTCCAGGACAGACCGATCTGCCTAGGGTCGATATGACTAAGTTAGAATCACAGAAATTAGGGGCATATGACTTGTCACGGTTAAGATAGACTCGAAGGGAGTATAAGTAAATAATTCTAGAAACTATATTCGTATTAGTCAATATATCGAGATAACTAATTCTTGAAAATATAGGAAACCCCTTTTTGATCTAATTTCCTAATTTTGTCAAATATGTTCTTTAGTTTTTAAAACTACATTGAAATACCATAAAGACCATATTTTTGTTGCTTCTAAGCCAAATATCTTATTTTGATAATAGCTAGAAGGAAATATATATATTTATGTATATATTTGGAAGATATTTACAATATTTGGGAACTATATTTTCACTATAAAATATGTCAAATATATAATACAAAAATCTAGAAAATCATTTGAAAACCCAATTCTATATTTACAATACAAATTTGGAAGAATATATATAGTTTTAGGAAAAGTAAAAATAATGCCACTAAAGTTAGTTGTCTAAAAAATATTTACTAGCTATATTTTAGCAAATGTTTTTACTAAAATAATAATGATAACCCTAATAAAATAGCTTAATAACATTAGTACAGTTAATATTGTGTTTAAAGAAATGTTACCTATACCTACTGTTACTAGTGTACAATATAATAATAAAGTAACAAATATAAAGTTGGCAGCTGCTGCTGCCCTTTGATTAGGAAAGAGAGAAAGAAAGGTGGGAAAGAAGCTTACAGAGGAGAGAAGGGAAAGTGAAGGGAAAGTGAACCCCTTTCCTAGGGTTCGACGGAGCGGCACTGCTGGGCGGAGGAGGAGGCTCACAGGGGATTCCGATGGTGACTCGGCCACAGTGGCGGCGTCACGGTCGAGACGGCAACCCGCGGCGGTGGAGGTCGCTGGGAAGCGGTTATGCGGGAAAGGGAGCTACGGCGTCGGGCGGTGGAAGCGCGACGGCGGCGCCGACTGGGAGTGGCGCACGGCGGCGGAGGAGAGGAGCGGCTGGCCACCAGTGGCTCACCGCCGGCTATGGCGACGAGAGAAGGCGGAGGGGTCGCACCGGTCACCGAGCGGCGCGCAGGTCCTGGCGAGGGGGTCGCAGCCTCTGGCGTGGGGAACGAGGGCGGGAGCTGCTTAGGACGCGGAAGGCGATGCTGGTCCGCGGTGGTGAGGCGCCTGGCTGAGGCTCGGAGGAGCCTGGGCAGAGGTGGGTCAGGAACCGCCCGACTGGGCCGAAAAACGTCGACGAGGTACGGCTCAACAACGGATCGCGACGACGCTGGCCAAGCGAAAGTACAGAACGGCGGCGTGGGTTGCAGGCTTGCCGGAGATCGAGTCCCCACGGTTGGCGGCCGAACGGGAGAAGCTCATCGGCGGAGCCGCGACGAACGCAGTACGGATCGGCTGCCGGATCGGCTGGTTCGTCGATCGACGCCAGGAGTGGTGGCGGCTCGAGACATCGATGGTGGCGGACTTCAAGTCGGGCGTTCCAGTTCTGTAAGAGAGGACATGGAGGAGGTAAGTGGCGATGTTGATATGGATGGTGGTACTGTTCTTGTCGGGTAAGTCCGACACGAACTGGATTTGTAATGTTTAATGGAATAAGAAAGGGTAGACACGGACACACGGGTCCGGACACGACTGTTGGTGGTGTGGCTAGATGATGGTTACAGTTGAGGATGGTTGATGGTGATAGTGTGTTGGTCTTTGGTGTTGCGGCATCATCGGCTCGATCCGTGGGGTATCGACGGTGCTGCTTGACAACAATGTGCGACGAACTCTCGAGCAATGGAGATGACGACAACCGGTGGTAAACCGCCGGTCTCGGAGGAGACGTCCTGGCCTGGAGGTGATGTGGAGGCGACATGGTGTCGGAGGAGACACGGTTGGTCGTGTCCTGATGAAGAAGAGAAGATGAAGGAGGGGCTGGTGTTAGGAGAGAGTTGTCGAATGGGATAGTAGTCAGAGAAGGAATTTGTAATGGTCGGCTATTCTTCTGGATACCCTTTGATTGTGATAGAGATTGGGATGGAGATGAGATTATATATATATATATATATATGGATGATATGAAGGATTTTATTATAGATGGAAGGGAAAAATTACATAATTATTAGGTTCTATCCATATATGCATGTTTATATATATATATATAGTAGAGATCGGTTTCCACTAGTAGATAGTATTAAATTAAACCGAAAATGATTGAGTATCATAAAATATATAAATTCAATGCTATCAATAAATTAAATTAAATACATTAAATCTGAAATTAGGCAAATAATTACTTACTACTACAATCTAAATTTAATGACATTTAGCATTATCTAATTCAAAAATTAATCATTCTAGTAATTTTAAGTATAATAATATTACGAAAACAATATCAAATATATTAATCGAAACCTATTAGTGATATTAATATCAATCGAGATCTAATATTATCAAAAGTTTAATTATTATAAATAACGTTTAAGCAAAATCGATCTAGTCGCAATCTAAAATTTATATAAAAGTCTGTTGCATAAATTCGAATCACCTTTTATAAATGAATTATACCAATTAAGATACCAGTAAATATTTCTACGAAAATAAATGGTAATCATAAATTTTATAAGTAGTTTGAAGTACAAAATTAATGGAAATTATCTTATACTATATTTTAAGGAAATATTCACTTTAAATCATGCGAAGTAAAATAAACCAATTTTTTAGAAAATTACTTTCAACGTAATATTGAACATAAATTGGCAAATCATTTTGTCTATAAAATATTTATAATCTTTAAAAATTCCTTTTTAAAACCAAACCATTTGAAAGTCCAAAATAATAATCTAGGCATAAAATAACGAAGATAAATTAGTACTCTAAATTTAAGCTAGTTTTTTGATAAAAGTGTAAATCAAGCAAATCATTCACAACGTCTCGATGACATTATCTTTAAGACAATAAATATAATAAAAAATAAAAATTTTGAAAAATTTAGGAAGAGGAGTTACACTTGACGATCATAACATGGGGTGCAATAAGACAATAAACGAAGAGAGGGCATAGAACTGCTCCGGGAGCCAGGTTACAACCCTTAAACCAAACAAGGATCGGGGTTGTAACCTTTCACCTAAACAGAACTGGTCCCCTGATCATTATTGTTAAAGCAAGCATAAGTAATCCCGTCATGTCATAATCTTATACAGGATCAGGACGAGACGACGCTGGGCTAGACTCCATTCAATCAGTCACGGCCAAGCAAGAAGTATGGCTTGATACTTTAACTAACTAGGGTTATCACAGGCCTAGTTACTAGCAAGATGCAATGAGATTATTCCAACAGCCACAAGCCATGTAGACCATCCAGGTTATCCAGACGCAATTAGGGGATTAAATTAATGTGGGTACATCGTCCAAGAAATGCATGTACCCTTAAGTAGTTTAGTGGTTGCAACACATGACAGTGTGCTGGAAATGTGCCATACTCGATGGCAGGCTACAGATCCCATGATGGGATGCCCAGATAACGGAATTGCCTTAGCTGGGAAATCTCTTTATGACTACTGGATTATTCTAGTTATTAGCCTTAATCAGTTTAAGTAGGTGCCCCCTGACCGTGGTAATCAGGGGTCCCTGTCCTAGACATGATACAAGACAATACTGATTTATTTGTACAAACACAATCGTCCACGGTGTCCAAGCCATTTATTATAGTCACGTCATGCAAGCCGTCGCAACAGCCTTCAATAGCTACCATAGTGCGTACTTGTCATATCTTGCTATGTCATGCTATGTCATGTCATGTCATGTCATGTCATGCACCATTATTAGTCCGGTCATATCACGTAGTCCGGGTTGTCAATTCATGAATAGTACAAGGCATAAAAGTCGATCGGGTACACAAGGGCTCAAGGCTCTACGCGAGTGAGCCTCTACGCTAGGCCGAGGGCCTCAAGCGTAAAGCGGCTCTACGCTAGCAAGAGCAGGGAAGAGATAGTTCTACGCGAGTGAAGATGCACATGGGTAGGGTTCTACGCTAGCGGGGTTATACGCGAGTGAAATTACACGCGCGTAAGAATTTTACGCGAGTAGAATTTTACGCTCGTAAACACCCGAGCGAAACTCTACGCAGGCGAGAGTCTACTCGAGCCAAAGTCTACGCAAATACGACTCTACGCGAGTGGAGGATCCCGGCGTAGAGTTCGAATACGCTAGCACGCAATTGCGTGTACGTAAAAGGGGCACTACACAGGCACGTTAAGACGTGAGCGTAAAAAAAGGCTGAATAATACGCTGGCACGCAACGCGTGGGCGTAAAAAAGGCTAAACACTACGTTAACACGTTAGAACGTGTGCGTAAAACTCTGTCTTCTCCCTATTGTAGGTCCTAAAAAATCAAGTTGCACACATCAACAAAGTCAGAAGATCAAGAAATGACTCTTTCAAATGAACTGCGCAGACATCAGTTTGTACAGCATACAGATTGCGCATACTAGATTGCGCACACTACCAAGCGCGCAGGCTGACGTGGCAGATCATCATCATTACCTGACACAAATCAAATCTTCTGACAGCTGACAGCGCGGAGAACGAGGCGACCATTCGTTTAATCGTACAGCACGGCGCTCGAGGACAGCTGGCAGCGCAATCCATTCCTGCGCAGTCCAAGTCTGCGCAATCTAAAGCCAGCGCAATTCAGTGTACGCGTTCTATCAACATAAATGACAAAATACACGTGGCATTCATGCCATCAATTGCTCAGTATGTGGCAACCGTCTATGCACGATCATGCGCATTTCAATCAAATGATGCCATGTGTCCAAGACAGTTGGCCCATGATCTAGCAACTGCCTGCGCAGTCCATTGTTGCGCAATCCAATTGATGCGCAATCCATCATGTGCAGTCCAGAATAACTAAAAGTTAGTTATTTCTCAGAACTCTATAAATAGAGTTTCAAGTCTCCATTCAAGGGGATCAGAGAAGGGTCAGAGATCAGAGATCAGATTATAGAGAGACCAGACTTCAAAGTTCAGAGAGTCCAGGAGTTCTTGCCCAAGTGCTGCTGCATTCTTCCGAGGCTTTTGCCTTCAATTTCTGAGGCTTTTTGCCTTCAATTCCAGAGTTGTCTTCAACTTCAGAGGCTTCGTCTTCAGAGTTCACATCGTCCAAGGGATAAAGCAATTGTCATCTAGATTGGATTCCTAAAGTTGTACCATTCCCAGAATTCAAATTATAATCTTTTACAAAGTTTGTATCAATAAAGTTCTTCAACTTTTGTTTTTGCAAACAAAATGGCGACTCTGCTGGGGACGACTTTCTCCTCCGATGAGGAAGTGACAACTCAATTTGACATAGCGTCTATCGGAAAGACGCAGAAGACACTGGTTGTGAAGATCAACCAGACAGCCTACGAGGATATGATCAACTCCAAGACCACTCCTCGTACTGCAACCACTTCTGCCACAAGCAAAGTGCGCCCAGTGTGGGTCCCAAAGACTGCTGCACAGTCTATTGATGTTGTCAGCAAGACTTCTGTGCAGTCTGCCAGCAAGACTGCTGCGCAGTCCAAAGCTTCTGTCATCAAGCCTGCTGCACAATCTGTCTTTGCTACTGCTGCGCAATCTGCTATTGCCAGTACATAGAAGACTTCATATGCTGCCTTAGCCAAGTACAAGACTCCTATACCCCTGGCGTAATTGGCTGCCAATCTGTCTGCGCAGTCCAATGCTCCAGCATCCAGAGTCCACCCTAAGTACTCTGTAGCAAGAACTCCTGATGCGCAAACCACAGTTTCTTTGGCCAGAACCAGTGCTCCATCCATTCATGCGCAAACTGTTTCTGAACAATCCAAGAGTGACAGCCTTTTGGCTAAACTCTCTTCTTCCCATAATAAGGTAAAAGGCTCTGCTCCTCTTCCCAAACACAATATTGCTCCTGTACAATCTACTGGGGGTAGTCCTTTGGCTATTCCTCTTCCTCTTCAAAATAAAGGAAAAGGCCCGTTGGTCTTTTCTCAAACTTTCTTGCCCCATGACTTGGAAAATAATAGAGGAAAACGCTCTTTAGCTAACCCTTCTTCACAAAACAAAGGAAAAGGCCCTTTGGTCTTTTCTCAATCTCCTTCAGTTTTTACTGAGAGGATCAATCTGAACGTGCCTCGGCACCAATCAGTACTAGAACTTCTTCAAACAAGGATTCTTCTTTCCTTTGTAACAAGAGAACTTGTACTGACCAAAGAGGTATTCTGCCTACCCCGGTAGCGGAATTCTAGGACCTCCCAACTCTCAAGATTTCCCATACTAGACAAAGAAAACTGCTGGTGTCTCAAAAAGAAACCCCTGGGGGTGAATTTGTTGATATCAGAACTTATCTTAACAGACCCACTTCGGTGAAACGTAAACAGCCAATGCCGAAAACCAAACATCATCAAAAATAAATCTCCAGGGATAAAGATCCTGATACTTATGCCAATGAAGTGAGTACTTCCCTATACACTCAAGGGACTAAACATTTGAAGAATCGGAATCATATTCTGAATATTATCAAAGAACAAATCCCTCAGAGTTTTCCTCGTCCTGTTGCTGTTCCCGATCTCCGAGAACATCTCAGACAAAAATAAGACAATGTTTCAACACCTTCAGTTCAACCATCTGATCATCATTGCAACCACAAAGTCATTATCCAATATTGTTGTCAAACAACAAAACAATATGTCTTCGATCGTCTGACTTTTGCTAAATCTGAAGCTATGTCAGAAGAAGATGAGGTCTTGTATGCTTATATCAACATGACTTCCCGAGACACTGGGGGTAGAAGGTGCTCTAAGCATGGCAAACCTCGTAAACCAAGTCAACGGTATTTAGAATTACTCCAAGAATTTTCTGAAGGAGTATTTCGACATACCCGTTCTCAAAACCGAGATACAATCGGTCAAAGGAATCTTCCTCGAAACCCTTCAGGTTATCTTCCTACTTCTCAGTCAGGAGACGACTCTTTCTCTGACTATGATGCATACAGCGAAAGCTCTGAACAAACAGTGTCTTCCACTGTACCAAGAGAAGTGACAGCTTATGTTGTCAATGAAGATCCAGATGCTTCAACTTCTACAAATCAAGAACAGCGAATCGCTGCACTAGAAGACAAGCTAAAAACCATGGCTGAAATGGTTGCTAGTATGCATTCTATCATAGTGGCACAATATATCACACCACCGACTGTACCTACTGCTGTAAATCTAGAGATCATAGCATCTTCAGTACCTGGCAATACTGGGCTGGGGGTAGTGTCTCCTCAAATGCCTCCTGTACAAGTACAAGTTCAAACTACACCTAGTCAATCAGGAGCTGGGGGTAGTGCTTACAATGCTGCTCCTCCTTCTATCACTCTTACTCAACCTGCTCCTTCTTCGTCATCTGAAGATGCCAATGAAGCTGTCAAACTCTTGCGAACCCAGTTCGAAGCTTTCAAAGAGAAAGACAACTTGCAAAGATTGGGGATCAAGCAGCCCTATCCAGTTGAATAGAAAGAAGTCCCGTTCCCACCGAAGTACAAGATCCCAACGATCTCTTTGTTTGACGGCAGTACTTCTCCTAGTCAGTTCATCAATCATTTTGAGGTAATGACCGTTCAACTCCAGCCAAATGACGCTCTTCTTACCAGAGTGTTCGTCGGTTGTTTAGCCGACGTAGCATATGACTGGTACAGAAGTTTGCCCGATGGTTGTATCACTTCCTTCTCAGGTCTTAAGCAAATCTTTCTGGAATGGTTCTATGAAGGATTCAACGACATGACTATGTCAGCTTTCAATAAAATCAAACAGAAACACAATAAAACTGCTGAGAGTTTCATCGAACGGTTCCGCCGTGAAGCCTTGAAGATGCCTTCCAGAACTCCAGCTGCTGTCACTATTGATACTTGTAAGGCAAATCTTTTGCCTATCATCAGTATGTGGACAGGATCTACCCAGTTTCAAGATTGGCCCTCATTCATTGTCAATGCCAAAGCTGCGAAAGTGAGTACTGAAAAATTCAAGTAATTGGGGGTACAAATGTCTAATCCCGATCGAGATGAACACCAGACATCAGGTGGTGGCAACCGCCAGAACAACCGCAAAGCAAAAGAGACTTTGAACATCAATTTGAACAAGAATAAAGAATCTTTGGCTGTCAATGTGGCTCCGCCTACATCCACTCCTACTCCTTCTGTACCTCCACCAAGGGAACCTCGTCCGAAAGTAGAATATTCCTTCGACGAGAATAATACTGTAAGCATCTTTGAATGTTTACTCAAAAGTAACAAGATTCAGCTTCCAGACCCAAAGAAACCTGATAAAGTTGGTAAGACAGATCATCCTAAATATTGTGTCTACCACAGATTCATTGGACATCCTACTCGAGCATGCTACGTGCTCAAGGGCAAAATTCAAGAGCTTGTCAATGCTGGTGTCGACACTCTGCAGCAAGATGAGAAGACTGTTACTGCGAATATGGTTTCAGTCCAGTTTGGTAACTTTCCTCCGCAGATGGTACAACATGGTGTCATTCCTATTCCCAAAGCTACTCTTGAGATTATGAATCTTTCTCTTCCACCAAATGAAGGTCTTGTCCCCTTGTCTCTTGACAACGACGAAATTATGTGGATTCATCCCGATCTTGCTTCGGAGTTCGAAGTGTCCTCTTCTTCCAAGAAGAAAGGTCGTTCTAAAAGCAAGATGAAGACTTGCAATATGGTGTCTTTTGACCCCATAGTTGACGAAGAGATTCTGCTAGGCACCAGATCAGGGAAAGCCTATTTGAAAGATCATTCTGAAGCTCAAGAAGATCCTGCCTCTTCTTTTGAACCTGCTCCAGTACAATCTACTTCCTCTGAAGAGATTCCTTCTACATCCTCACCAGTTGTAGTACCTTTTCCTTCCAAGCCGGTAGTTGCTGACAAAGGCAAGCAACAAGTCTGCTTTGATAAACCCTTGAAGAAATCATCTCCTACAGGACTTGAAAAGCCGTACAACTTTGATATATTGGCTCAACTAGCCAATACACCGGCTAGGCTATCAATCTTTGAGCTCTTGCGCCTTTCTAAAGAGACTCGAGAAACTCTAAGTGAAGCCCTGATGCAGGCTGAGACTTGCTTAACTCTCCTCAAGAAGCCGGAAGCCGAACCGGTCTCTTGTCGTCATTGTCACAGCGTATTAGAGTTGATTCCAAACATCACTTTCACTCAGGATGATATGCTGCTGGAAGATAATAGACATGATCGTCCTCTCTACTATACAGGGTATGTCGATTCGATGAAAGTCGATCGTATCCTGATAGATCCAGGGTCTGCACTCAGCATCATGCCAAAGACGATGCTAGACGTATTAAAGATACCAGTGCATAATCTTTCAAGCACAATCACTACTATCTTGGGATTCAACCAAGGAAGGAGTGAACCTTTGGGTAAGATTCGCCTAAACCTCCAAATAGGCAATCTTCGCACAAAGGTGACCTTCTATATCATCGATAATCATGGTTGTTCTTACAACGCTCTTCTGGGAAGACCATTCCTCCATGAACATAATGTTGTTCCATCAACTCTTCATCAATGCTTTAAATATGTCGATGATAAAGGAGAAGTTCACAAAGAAGTTGCAGACCTTTATCCTTTCAAAGGCGTCGAAGCGTATTGCAATGATGCTCGTATGTATAAGGAAAAATTTATGAAAGTGGTATTGGCCATGGATACTGAAGAAGACCAAAAAGCAGTGCCCAATGACACTCTCATCATACCTGTCAAAGGGCGTGTTTTCTATCCTCAGTCTTCTAAACCACTGGCTATTCACTTGCCAGTCCAAAAGAAATCTACTGATGGCGATCAGGATAAAAGGGAGCTCACCTCTTCTGAGCCACTTGTTATCGACTTACGTCGTAACAAGGACAAAAAGCAGCTCATTTCTTCTGAGCCACTTGTTGATTTAATTCACAATAAGAAAAAAAGGGAGCTCACCTCCTCTGAGCCACTTGTTATTGACCTTCGTCGTAACAAGCTTCCTCCACGTTCTTCTTCTCTCCCTCTTGTAATCAATCTGACCAAGCCTGCTAAGGCTAAAGGTCTTACTGTAATTACAGATGTACAAATTAATGAAAAAGCATCTACTTTCCAGTATACTGATGTTATTTATCATACTAAATGCTATTTGGATATGTTAGATAGCTTCAAATCATTTACAATGGGAGTTGTACAATCTCTTCAAACGGAAGTCTCATTTGAAGATCCAGATGACTCTTACCGTATTGTCCCTACTCGAAAGAAAGGCGAAAGTCCAATACTTTTTAGTAAAGGACCAGAACAACAATTCAGCTATACGGATGATAGCAAGCTTAACGATACAGGACATCTTCAACTCCGTCGTTATAGTCAACAATCAAAAGACATCATCCGTAAGATGGGTTATGACTTTAAAAATAGCCTCAACTACGGTAAGGGTAGACGAACTCCTATTCGTATGGCTATTCCAAAAAAAAATCTGATATGTATTACAGCAAGACCAAAAGAGGTCTCGGATATGCTTCTCCTCCGATGTTATCCCCAGCAGTCTCCGACTCTGATAGCGAAGAACGCTCTAACTCTTCTGATTCCAGGTCATGGGATTCTGACACCAACATTGGTGAAGTCCATCGTGTGATCGTATCTTCTAATATGGTCTCCGCTGAACTTCCGGAAGGCTACGATGAGGACGTTGAAGAAAATCCTGAAACAGATCCTTGGGCTCAACAGATGGATAATCAGTGGGTACTCCGATTTGAACAAAGAGAACCTTCTACCGAAGATCAACTAGTTCAAGTTGATGTAGGAGAAAGTGGGTCACCTCGTCCAATCTTCATTAGCAAGAAGCTTCCAGAAGCAGATAAGCAAGAGTTGATTCTTCTCATTAAAGAATACATTGACGTCTTTGCTTAGAGTTACGAAGACATGCCAGGTTTAGATCCTAAAATTGCTACTCACAAACTGAACATTCTGCCTAATGCTAAACCAGTCAAACAGCAGCAACAGCGATTCAAGCCTGAAATGATGGACGCAATTGATGATGAAGTTAAGAAGCTTATTGCTTGTGGCTTTATTCGAGAAGAACAACATCCTGACTGGGTAGCCAACGTTGTTCCAGTCCTGAAGAAAATCGGCAAAGTTCGAGTCTGCATCGACTTTCGGGATCTTAATGAAGCATGTCCGAAAGATGAATTTCCTCTCCCTATTACGGACGTCATGATTGATAATATCTGCGGGTTCGAGCGAATATCTTTTATGGATGGATTCTCTAGATACAATCAGATCAAGATAAATCCTGAAGATGAAAAACACACATCTTTCCGCACTCCTCGGGGAGTCTATTGCTACACAGTGATGCCATTTGGTCTCAAGAACGCTGGTGCAACTTACCAACGGGCTATGAGTACTATTTTCAGAGAACATCTTCGTAAAACAGTCGAATGTTATGTTGATGATATCGCTGTCAAGAGTCGTCTAAAGGAAGATCACATTCAAGACTTAAGAACAATCTTCAATCTCATGCGCCAACATCAGCTCAAGATGAATCCCACCAAGTCATTCTTGGGTGTCTCTAGTGGCAAGTTTTTTGGCTTCGTCATTACCTCTAAGGGTATACACGTAGATCCCGAGAAGATCAAAGCCATTCAAGAGATGCGTCCTCCACGCAACCTAAAAGAGCTACGAGGATTCCAAGGTCGACTTACGTACATCAGGAGATTCATTTCGAACTTGTCTGGACGCTGCAGACCATTCACTCAACTAATAAAGAAGGGTGTATCTTTTATTTGGACTGAAGAATGTCAACAAGCATTCGACGACATCAAACGATATCTCATGAACCCACCAGTCTTGGTGCCACCAATCTCAGGCATTCCATTCTTAATGTACGTCCGTGCTATGGATCATTCATTGGGTGCTTTACTCGTCCAAAAGAATAAAGAAGGTCATGAACAAGCCATCTACTATCTCAGTCGTACTATGATTGGTGCTGAACACCGTTATAGTCCGGTTGAAAAAGAATGTCTAGCCCTTATGTTCGCCATTCAAAAGATAAGGTATTACATCATTGGTCAAATCATTCATGTCATATCCCGAGTCAATCCTCTTCGGGTACTGATGAAGAAGCCTAGCACACTCAACTCTCGGCTTGCTACATGGGCCATTCTGCTAGCCCAATATGACATGGTGTATGTTCCTCAAAAGTCTGTCAAAGGTCAAGCACTGGCGAATTTCTTAGCAGCTCATCCTGTTCCAGAGGCGTCCAAACTTTACGATGAAATTCCAGACGAGACGTTGGAAGTCAACATGATCTCTGAAGAATTTCCAACCTGGCGTCTATTCTTTGACGGGGCATCCAGAATCGGACCCAATGGTGCTATTGTAGCAGGAGTTGGAGTTGTTCTCGTTTCTCCAGACGAATCAACTATCCAAAGAGCTTACTCTCTAGATGAATCCTGTTCCAATAATGTAGCAGAGTACAACGCTCTACTCATCGGTCTTCAATTAGCCAAGCAATTGAATATCGAATATCTCGAAGTTTACGGCGACTCTAAGCTGGTTGTCAACCAGGTTAGAGGAACTTATGAAGTTCGACATCAAGATTTGGTGCCTTACTTTGAAGCAGCAATCAACATGGCTACATCATTCAAAGCTTTCTTTATTGAATATGTACGCCGAGCATGCAATATTGAGGCAGATGCTTTGGCCAATCTTGCAGCAGTCTTAGCCGTTCCTATCAGAAGACAACAAGTGGTGGTTATCTCTAATCGAAAATTGTTTTGTGTTGAAAACAATCGTAACATCGAGTTCAATAATCTTGCTAAAATTAATGTTATCAATGAAGATTGGAGAACTCCTTTCATCGACTTCGTAGTTCATGACATACTCCCCGAAGATCCTAAGGAGGCTACAAGTATTCGACGATGATCTTTACGATTCTATTACAACCAAACCACTAAAACTCTCTATCGACGGACTTATGATGGTCTCCTTCTACGCTGTCTAGCTGATGATGAAGCAAAACAGGTGTTACGTGAAGCTCACGACGGTGTCTGCGGAGCACATCAACCCGGTCCTAAACTACAGGATCGTATCCGACGAATGGGTTACTACTGGCCCTCTATGGTATCAGATGCCATCGAATATGCAAGAAAATGTCGAGCTTGTCAAATACATGCAGATTTTATTCATCAACCATCGGAATTCCTACATCCGACAGCCGCTTCTTGGCCTTTCGAAGCTTGGGGCATGGATGTCATAGGTCCTATTAATCCTCCTTCTTCTAGAGGACATCGGTTCATTGTAGCAATAACTGACTATTTCTCCAAGTGGGCTGAAGCTATACCTCTGACTGAAGTCAAGACCAGTAGCGTTATCAACTTTATCAAACACCATGTCATCTACAGATTTGGTGTACCTCGACGAATCATTCATGACAATGGACCTCAATTCATCAGCCAAAAATTCACCAAATTTTGCGATGATCACCGGATTGACAACGTCGCCTCGACTGCCTACAATCCTGCCGCTAATGGTTTAGCTGAAGCTTTCAATAAAACCATTATCAAGCTCTTCAAAAAGTTTGTATCCACTAACAAACAGAATTGGAGTGAAAAGCTTGGCGAATGTCTATGGGCCTACCGAACTACGGTCCGCAACCCTACAGGCTTTACACCTTTTTCTTTGGTATATGGTTGTGAAGCTGTTCTTCCTCTGGAACTTTAAATTCCTTCTTTAAGGATTGCCATTGCTAATGAGCTCACTACAGGGAACAATGATCTTCTTCGACTTCAAGAATTAGAGGCACTTGATGAGAAGCGGTTAATGGCTCAACAACATATTGAGTTATACCAAGCTCGTATTTCTAAGACTTTCAACCGTAAAGTTAAGGTCAGAGCCTTTCAGCAAGGAGAACTTGTTTTAACAGTCAGACGTCCTATGACTATGACTCATATGAGCAAAGGCAAATTCGACGCAAAGTGGGAAGGTCCCTACGTTGTAAGCAAAGTCTTCTCAAATGGAGCTTATCAACTCTCAGAACTGGATGGACGAATTGCAATGATGCCTATCAATGGCAAGTTCCTTAAAAAGTACTATATGTAAATGTAAATGCTTGTAAATCATCAGACAAATTTAAGTTCATAAATAAAATTTTATTTCATCATGAATGATAGTACATGATATTAAGGAAGGTCACTATCATCCTTCTCTACATTTGGACGCGGACCACTGCCGTCCTTTTCAAAAATATGGTCAGCAAAAGAGCCGAGAACCTCCTCGCTAGAACCCACTAGGAACTTGCGAGCGGCCATCCTCATGGCTTCCTCTTCTTCGGTCCTTCCTGGTTCAAGCAGAAAGTCCAGGATGTCTCGCGGTGGCTTGGGTGCAGACGAACCTTCGTCTACTTCTGCCTCCTTTGGCTGAACTGGATCGACAAGACATTCTTCAGTGCCCTTCTCAACCTTCGGGGCAAGTTCAGCCTTCTTGGGTGCATCTCCAGACGACATTTTTATGTTAGAAAAGCGAAAGTGCTCATTTCTGCTAAATTTCTGTTCTATTTATAGGCAGAGATTCTCTAAATAACGAAGCGACACATTCATCCGACGGTTCATCCGTTCATTCACATTCACCTGACGCTTCACCCGTTCATTTATTATCACCTGACGATTCATCCGTTCGTATTCATCCGACGGTTCATCCGTTCATTCACATCCACCTGACGGTTCACCCGTTCATTAATCATCATTTGACGGTTCATCCGTTCATTCATTTCCATTTGACGGTTTGTCCGTTCATTCCACCATTCGACGGTTTACCCGTTCCTTATGATGATTTATTTTGTTCACACCTTTTTGACGATTCATTTTCGTTCATTTAAATTCCCATCAGTAACTTATCATCCTTGATTAAGTTATCTATTGAAATAATAATATTTGATATATTCTGCCACGTCCATATTACCTCTGAGCAGATATAATGAATATAATTATTTTCTACAAAATCATCAAGAAATATATCATGTCTTGCACCTCTGAATATATTTTCTATCTCTATTATTTATATCTGAACAAGATATGCAACAAATAATGGAGCCACAACAAAAATGTCTTTTATTAATCGAAATATGAGACATTACAAAAACACATGTACTTCAAAAGACATAAAGATACAAAATGTTCTACTAAGACGGAGGTATTATCAGATTATCGATCTGCTGCTTTAGAGTCTGCAGCCGTTCTTCACGAGTGGACATCACCCTCCTTCTGGCCTCTTCCATCCCGGTTTCTTCATTGAAAGCAGGCATGGCCACCATTCGGCGAGTAATCTCAGCATTATGAGCTTCCACGTACTCATCCCTCTCCTGAATCAGAGCATTGAATTGTTGGGTTGCAAGTTGATGATCAGCAACTTTATCTTCTAACTCCTTCTGGAGACGAGCAATCTCTGCCCTTAGCTCAGCAGCTCTCTTCTCTTTTCTATCAGCCATCAAGGTTACTGATTCCAGCTTGGAGTTATATTCAGCAGATTTTGCAGAGAAAGCTTCCAAAAGATTCTGGAGATTAACCCTTTCAATGTCAGCTGCCTGAGCCAATTGTTCGAATTCTGCCTGCACTAGAGACTCCACATCTCCTTGGTTGAGCTCTTTATAGCTTTTGATGGAAATCTCTAACTCATTCAAAATATGATCCAGGAGAGTGGCCTGACCCTCGTCACCTTGTTCTCAGATAGCCCTTACTAAGAGAGAGATTGGACCTCTAACCATGAAAAAATCAGTACCCTCTTTTTCCATCATTCTATTTACTAGAGGTCCCAAAGATTCAAAAAAGCATCTGGTAAATGATTGGATCACAAGATTATTAGTTGCTATAGCACCAGGAGTTGTAGCTACTCCTGTTGATGACGAGGCCGCAGGATGTTCAATCTCTCGCGTCTGGACAGCAGGCTCTTTGAATAAAGGAGCCAAAGTGGAGCTAGTTGCCCCTCCTGGTTGTTCCTCTGCAAAAGTAAAAATTGTCATCTTGCCTGTTGTCTGCTATTGTCCAAGAAGATTAAAGATGTAAACTGTATTACCATGGTTGAATCCAGCAACGAGACTATCATCTGCTGGAATAGACTCTAGCCGAGCAGAAGTAGCTTCAGCCATAACAGCTTGGCTACTACCCGCTTCAGAACCACAAGATAAATGATGATTGCTACTAACAATCACCGTCGTTATAGGCACTATGTCCGTGCACGTCGGAGGTACTAGAGGAGTCTCAAGATCTGCAGAAAATACAAATAAAGACATTAGTTATCAATCTATTTAAGATGAGATTACTAATTTCATTTTATACCTTGAGGACCAGTGGCGGGAGTTTCTTTCGGAGCTTCTTCATCTGCTGCTTTTTCTGGAGATACTTCTACCTCAACATCCTCATCAGGATTTAAGGTATCAGCGATGTTTTCTGGAGATGCTTCTACCTCAACTTCCTTGTTAGGATCTAAGGTATCATCGACATCATTAGGAGATATATGCACTTCATCATCTCCTTCAAGATCTTGCATATATTTATCAATATTCTCAGGCGAAGAGCTCTCCTCATCTTCATCTTCTTCTGGTGCATTCTCCACTGGTAGTTGCAGCTTGGTCACAATAGTCCTCCAGTGGGCTGTAGCTGCAATCTTCTAGAGCCGCAATCACTTTACGATCTTCCTCTTCACGGAGGGTCCTAGGAATAAGAGGAAGTTGAGTCGTCTCCGCAGCAGGTGGAAGAGATCGTACAACATCTTGCTCTTCCTCCATGATACATCCTCTGGGCTCTTCGGCCTCAGTTCTCGGATCAAGATCTTTCCTCTGTTCGATCTCTTCCCTATGTTCTGGACTAGGAGTTTTATTCCTAGGCTCTGAAATAGGAGTGGGAGATGGCAAAGTGAATCCTGCCGCAACATCCACTACCATTGAAGACGGGGCTCGATTTCTTCTTTGGGCCAGTTCTTTCTTTTCAGAGGCCTCTCAGGGCTCTCTATATTTACATTCTCGACTTGTCTTTGGACAGAGGTCGGTGTGGTAGCCTCTTCTTGCTGAATTGTCTCGGCCAACTGTCGAGATTGAGATCTAGTGGTAATCTTTTCAGAAGAATGATCTAAGATCAATTTCTTCTTTGCTGCCGGAGTAGGAGGCTCCTCTCTTCTCCTCTTCTTGGCTGGAGATTTAGCCACCTTCAAAGAGATGCGTAGTGGTGCGTTAACTTCTTGAGGGAACATAACATCCCTTGAAGCTTCCAAGGGCGCATCTACTGGCTCATGTACCTCATCATTTCCTATGAGCGACATGACGACTCCTCCCTTCTTCAATCTTGTTGAAGACGCGAAGCTATCCGCGAGGTTGAAATTCTCAGCAAAGGTGTTCGAAGATGTATAGAATACTGAGTATGTAAACAGCATCCGAGGGCCATGATTGCTATTTACTGGCATCGAGAATGTTACTTTTGTATCTCGAGCATTATAATAAGCCCATGCTCGGGCCCCATCTATAAAAAAACCCTTTCCTTGAAGGCACGTGATAGCATTTTCCACATAGAATTGGTCGTACCCGAACTGTCGAGCAAATCGACTGGGGAGATATGGCTCTAAATAACATTCATCTTCAAACCGATACACCAAATGGGACGGTCGAATTGTCTTCAACCACTCAAAAGCTGTACGGCTCAAAGGTTGCATCTTCGAGTCAATCATATTTGTCGGCATTTGTTCGTATCCAGCAGGAGGATGGGTGCAATAAAAGTTCCATCCTTTGCTCAGCTTCAGAGCATATCTACAATCTCTCAGAGCAGTGAATTTCCACTTACTATGAGAGTATCTCCGCAAAAAGCTGCCGTCGACCGGTCCCATGCCGGGGTCCATCAAAGTAGGATGGTGAAGGAGCAACCACCCAAATAGATATGTATACGGTAATTCCAACCGAGGAAATTCTTTTTCACCCTTAGATTTCAACATCAGATCGACGAACAAACGAAGACCGGCATTCAACTTACAAGTCATCGCTGACAAAAGATCCATCTTATAGCCGAAGACTAATCTAACGGCGGCAAAGAGAACACCGCGATGGAAGCGGTCTACGGCACTGGATCCCGGGACTACAAACCGACGGAGCCAATGTATCAGAAACCCTGCTAATTGGGCTTCTTTTGACATAGATCTATATCCTACTCTCAAATAACTCTCGAGAGTATCTCCTTTCTTTAAAGGAGGACATTGATGATCATCCTTCATCTCTTCATCAAAATCGCCACTTTCTTCCATCAATTTCATCACTTCTGTGTTGCTTAATGGCTTAAAGAAGTCAGGATAGCATCTATCGTGTTCCTTTGTCTTCGGTTCTTTAATGTGGTTAAGGAACAGATAAGGTAACCATTTTGAGGAATAACAGGTGTTTGATGTAGCATTTTTGTAGAACAGAGAACAGATTTTATAATGACATAGCAGTTCCTCGAAGACTGCTATCATTTCTGCGTTCTCTTTCCGGAGTCTGTCCAGCTCATCATTGGTTGGGACAAATTCTTCATATGGGGCATCTCCCATTGGCAAGTAAGAGATGTACTGCATCTCATGAAGTGCAAACCCGATTTCTCCGCCGGGAGTCATGAAGGTCCATGTTCTGTAATTGTACCTCTCTGCTAGAGCCAAGAATAGGTGCAGGTTCGGAGCAAAACCATAAACAGTGGCATGCACTGCTTGGTACAAATTGATTTGCTGAAGTTTGTTTTCAAACTTGGTCAGAATCCAGTTTGCTATGCAGTTCCATCTCTTAAAATCTGGATTCACCAATCTAGTTAATCTGATGTCCTGCTCAGGATATCTTTCTTCGACCTTCGCAAACTCATTTGCGAAAATTAGAGTTCTGACGGGCAATAACAAGGAAGAATTCTCCGGCGGAATACAACCGGGTTTCAGACCTCTTAACAAGACACTGTACCGTTCTGAGGAACTATAGAACATGTCCTTCTTGCTCGGCCCCTTCTTCACAAAAATCCTTCCGGGACGGGCATCTTGGAACGGTGTAAGGTTCCATTCCATCTTCCTCGGATATCTCGCATGAGCAAACCGTGATAAGAGGAGGCAGCGGGAAGTATCTGGTATTGAGAATGACCTATCTGTCTGATGGACAATCCTTTCTTCCATCCTTGGTCTTGGTTGAGAACTTTTCTCAAAAGTTTCACCGAACATGAATAATGGCTTCTTGTGTATGACAGCGTCTGCTGATTACAGAGGTTGTCCATTCATCAAACATTGCAGTGTCTCATTATCTTGGGATATCAAAATAGCCTGACGGGAGGTTGGCAGATCATATTGAGGATAGTGCACATGAGATAGGTCCTCTTTGTATTCTGATTCTGAAAGGGTCCCTACGAAGTTCTCATATTCTGGATCTTCTCTAGTATTAACTACATCAGACAGAGAAAATAAAAAAATTCAGCATAAGGATAAGTCAAGGATGCTATCATCAGTTTGTGCAAACATCAGAATGCGCAACATCAGATTGCGCAAATCAGATTGCACAATAATCAGATTGCGCAAACAAACAGACATCAGTTTGCGCTGACAGTCTCGCGCAAATCAGCAAGTTGCGCTGACTTTTGTCAGCGCAGTTCAACCGATTGCGCAGAGAGTCGTCCTTCATAAAAATGAAGAATGAACTGAGTTGTGCAACCAGAACCCTAAAAAGGGTGGCGCTGTATGATCATATCTCTAAAAAGAGATGGATTCTGAAAAAATGAGTGAAATCAAAACCCTAAAAAGGGTTTTTGATTAGGTCATCTACCTATCATCGCGGGATGAGCAGTTTCGTGACGAGAAGCACGTCGCGCAGCCCTAGCCGATGACTCGGCGGGGGCCTTGCCCTTAGCAGCGGCGGAGGATCGTCGGGGAGCCATCGAGATCATCGGAGAAGAAAGGGAGAAAAAGCTCAGAAATTTTTCTCTCAAGTGTACGAAGAAAGCAAGTAAAGAACACTTCGAAGGAATTGAAGAGCTATTTATAGTTTTTTGAATCGAAACGGCCGCCTTAGATTGTGCCTAAAAATGGGGCTAATCCCTCAGATTGTACAGACAGCTCACTACATGCGTAAATTGATTTCAGTTACAAAATTCAAAGTATTTCGAAATTTTGAATAAATTCAACTTTCGAAAACTTTGAAGGGGGTCTTGTAGGTCCTAAAAAATCAAGTTGCACACATCAACAAAGTCAGAAGATCAAGAAATGACTCTTTCAAATGAACTGCGCAGACATCAGTTTGCGCAGCATACAGATTGCGCATACTAGATTGCGCACACTACCAAGCGCGCAGGCAGACGTGGCAGATCATCATCATTACCTGACACAAATCAAATCTTCTGACAGCTGACAGTGCGGAGAACGAGGCGACCATTCGTTTAATCGTGCAGCACGGAGCTCGAGGACAGCTGGCAGCGCAATCCATTCCTGCGCAGTCCAAGTCTGCGCAATCTAAAGCCAGCGCAATTCAGTGTGCACGTTCTATCAACATAAATGACAAAATACACGTGGCATTCATGCCATCAATTGCTCAGTACGTGGCAACCGTCTATGCACGATCATGCACATTTCAATCAAATGATGCCATGTGTCCAAGACAGTTGGCCCATGATCCAGCAACTGCCTGCGCAGTCCATTGTTGCGTAATCCAACTGCTGCATAATCCATCATGTGCAGTCCAAAATAACTAAAAGTTAGTTATTTCTCAGAACTCTATAAATAGAGTTTCAAGTCTCCACTCAAGGGGATCAGAGAAGGGTCAGAGATCAGAGATCAGATTATAGAGAGACCAGACTTCAAAGTTCAGAGAGTCCAGGAGTTCTTGTCCAAGTGCTGCTGCATTCTTCCGAGGCTTTTGCCTTCAATTTCTGAGGCTTTTTGCCTTCAATTCCAGAGTTGTCTTCAACTTCAGAGGCTTCGTCTTCAGAGTTCACATCGTCCAAGGGATAAAGCAATCGTCATCTAGATTGGATTCCTAAAGTTGTACCATTCCCAGAATTCAAATTGTAATCTTTTACAAAGTTTGTATCAATAAAGTTCTTCAACTTTTGTTTTTGCAAACACCTACGGCCAAGACAGCATGCGTAAAAGCTCAGGAACTCGAAGAACTCCATCTCGGCCAAGACTTGGTGAAGTCCGGCCATCTCAAAACCAAACTTGTGCAAAAATCGAAATCCCTACTACATGGGACTCTCCAATTCAAAAACAACCAAGTTTAGAAGATCGAAACCAAGAAGATCAAAATACTAAAAACTTAGATCTACATGAAACGAGCCATGGAATTCGAAAATGCTAAGTACTAAAGTGACTTAGGATCTTGTGGATAAGAAAATGGACAATAAAACTTGTGTTCCTCCATGAAGCAAGTTGCATTTGCCTAAGCCTCCTGTTAAGTGGAAGAGAGTAATGGTGAAGAAGAAAAAATGAAGAAGAAGAAGAAGTTGGTGGCTAATAAAGGAAAATAGTGGGGGTAGGTGGGGTTGGTCCACATGAAAAACCAATCCAAACCGAACCAATCCAACCAAGCTGAACCAAGCAAGGGAAATGCCAAGATAAACCATGCAATGAGACATGCAATATACGTATACGTATACCAAAATATGTAATACGAACTATGGTCGTTACAACTTGTGCCAAAGAAAGACAACTCATGGCATATGTGCATCAACAATAGGGCTATTAACTGCATCACCATTAGCTACCATCAGATCCGGATCCGATCTAGTGAAGAATGAAAGACTATTTTCAAGACAAGAGAAGGATTCTATGAATATCTCTCCATGCCCTTCGAACTTTCGAATGCTCCAAGAACCTTCATGTGTATCAAGAATCATGTGAAGTGAATCAAGTTTGGTTTCTGGTCAACCTGAGTTGGTTTTTGGATGGGTTTTGTTTAAGTGAATCAAGTTTTGGTTTAGGAAAAATGGATCAGGATAGCTTTTAGGATTTGATATTTCTAGATGCCAGTGATCACGACGCACAAGTCAATCTAGACTTAATAAAAGAAAAATACAAAATAAATGTGAAACAATTAAGAAGACGAATTCTGCACACTTCTTGTTTCTTTTCATATCAAGTTCGAAGTTTAAGTCAATTATCGAAATTGGTTTGACTATAGCTTAATGGGCCAACAATCTCCCCCATTTTGATAATTTGACAAAACTACGATTGATACTTTAGAATGTTCAGCTTGATCTGGAGGTAGACGTGATGTAGTACTTCAGGTATGGTAGTAGCTTTGGCCGTCAATATTGGTATAATATAAATGCTCTCCCGTAATGTATAGATAAGTCTTGTTACTCCACCGTAACAAAACATATCAGCTGAATCTGTCTAGATAAGCAAGAAATTTCTCCAAACAAACTTTTAGCAAAAAAATTGTGAATAATCATGAATAGCATGGTTGTGAACAATATGCAGCAGCAATATATTTATTTTAAGTGAAGTATCCAATTACTCCCCAGTTTTGTCACATGAACAAAATGTAGGAATACTCAACACAAAGAACAGTAAAAATAGTAAGATTTAATTGAAATAAAATAAAATAGTGCTAAAAATTAGAAATACTTGCATAAACTGATATAAAAAAGAGTTCATACATCACTAATATAACGGATAATGCTTGAAAGAAGCATTTATCATCACTAATACAAAGTCACAAAAAATAAAAACATAACTAGTGGTGAACTATCACGAGGAAACATATCCACAATCATCGTCCTCATCATCATCATCATCAACAACACTGGAAGGATCGGTCTCAGCTGAACGGTTGGGATCATAACGTGCAACAGCAGGGTCAAAGTATCGCTGAGCCTGTGGATCATCAATCCAATAGCCAAGTCGGGTTGGATCACGAACCATAGGGACGAGTCCACTAGGGTTGTGAGCAAGACTGTAAGATATATCCCACATAGTATTGGACATGGCCTAGAGCTGAAGAGTGGTACAAAAATCCATGGATCAAAACTGGTCCATCATGAGAGTCTGAAGTGACTCAAGAGTAACACCATCGGGAGGATTAGTACCAGCAACTAATGGGTCAACTGGAGGAGAAGCCAGAATAGCAGGGGCAGGAGTGGAACGACGATGCTCATGAAGATAAACAAGAGCACCCTCCTCAGTGCAATCCTCGAGTCCAACCTCAAAGTGTTGAAAGATGTAAGGAAGATACATAGCATAAAAAAGATGTTACGGTTTCTTGCAACACCGTTCCATAGTGGCGATAATAGTCTTGGGTAGACTAAAGGGGATGTGAAAGTGGAGATGATAGATAACTGAAAGCTCTAAGAAAGAAATCCCATCAGTAGATGTATTCTTTGGAATGATAATAGAGAATACCATCCTATGAAGATTATAGAAATATTTCTTCAGATGCCTAGGGCGAAGGGTGCCTTTCGATCGAGGGTTTGGTGCACATAAGGAGTCACGAAAGGAGTCAAAAGTTGTCCCTTCGAGAAACTGGACAGAAGAGATATCCATCAGGGCTTCTCCAGTATTTGGAATGTTGAGTATGATGGCTAAGTCATCGCTATCAAACTCAATATCGATTCCATCAACTTTTGATTTTACTTTCTCGTTTGTGACCGATAAATTGCAATAGAACATTCGAATAGCATTGGCATAAATAGGAAAACTAGATGAGCTAAATCTAGCAATTGATGATGTTCAAAAATATTCACATGATCCAAAAATATTGTGAAATTTATGGGAGCACCTGGACAAAGTTTTCTTTGATGGAAATTATTGAACCACTCATCTGATGTCTCTTGAGACACAAATATAAAGTCATCAAAGAATCTCTATTGGGTTTGTAAGGAGCGAAAAGAGAAAATGAAGCTGCCTCATGAGGAGTAGAGTGTAATGCCCCGCTCCACACGGCATATTATGCTGAGGCGTTGACTCAATGAGTCACGTTAACCGAATGAAATGTATTGATACGAGAGTTATATTGTCCCGAGCAATGCATTGAACTAAGTCGATGCGAAGAGTTGCCTTGTCCCAAAGAATGCATCGAGTTGAATCGATGCAAAGTGCTGTATTGCCCCGAAGGATAAGTGCGTTGAATCTGCTTGAAGATTCTAAGAAATCGAATCGACCAAGGCACAAGTCTGAATCGATACAAGTATTGATTTTAGTTGGTTTCATGTACAGGATATACGTTTACGCTAAAATATTAGAGGTCGGCATTCTGCCTTATTCAGCAAGGGGTCCGTGAAACCAAATCGTCGCCTTGCAACAGGCTGAAACTTGGGCACGATAAGCCAAATCGGACGTATAATTCAATGAAGCACGAAGTGCTCGAATGGCTAAGTCAGGAGAGTGGCCGTGCAACGAAGTTATGAAATCGAGCCGCATCGGCTCGACGAAACGACAAGGCGTATCGACTCAAGGTGGGAGGATTGACTCTTCTTTTTACTACTTCATGCCTAAGTCAAATTGTATCATTGTGTCACGACCCACATCCTAGAGTAAGGGCACGAGAAGTGGGTATGTCCAGCCTACGCCGCAGTGTCGACGGTAGAACGCTGTCCTAGGTCAATCATCTAACAATATAAGGTACTTGTACAGTATATACACTCCAAATGAAGGTGACATACCAGAATACAGTCTCAATCACATCTAAGGTAGAATACGATAAGATAGATAGATATGAAATAAAATCCACAGAGATACAAACAGATAGAAGTCTGTCTAAGATATCACAAATCCAGATAACATCCCAAATCTCAAATACAGTAATCTAGAGTAAACAAGTACATCTAAAAATGACTAATCTAAACTAATGGTGTGTCATCCACTGCTAAGGGATCCTGCTGCTGGTCTAGGTTACAGCAATCCTCTAGGGTAGTCCCATAATAGGTAGTACAGAGCGTCGCGTCCTCATCTTCTGTAATATTTTTAACAAGTCCAGTCAGGACAAGAGCGAGCACAATACATCTCATGCAAATTATAACAGGTTAGGAAATATAAACATACTAGAGTGTAAGATACATGAAACTGAAGAACAATATGATATAAAAGAGAGAGAGCTGTAGGTAAATAACTACAATATATAGAGAACTATCAGTAACTAGTGATTCAGAGTACAAGATAAACATGTGAACAGTTGGAGGGTGATTTATGACTATACTAAAGAGGTGATTCATGACTATACTACTTTGGAATTATTCACATGTTCAGTTCTACTCCTCCATCCCTAATCAATAAACAAGGATCTAGTCAAGTTACGTTAAGATTCATGACTACGCTACTGGCCCATAAAAGGTGACTCAAGAGTGATTCATGAATAGATTCGTGAAGGCTTTATGATTCATGAGAGTATAGGAATCACAAGCTGATACATGAAGATTCATGATAATAGAAGCATGAGATACATGATGTAAGTGAAACACACGAGACATGAGTATCTGATGCTTCCGAGGGGGATAACATCTCATGAAGGGATCCATATAGTACTAATCCGTGTTACCAACGTATCAGCATCAAGTAAAGTAATGTAAAGCAGGAAATATAATCCTAAATAAGATATGAAATGATTAGAGAATGTACTCGCCTGGTATCTAAATATCTGAAGAGAACATACTGTCTAAGGAGTGGTGTCTGGCTCCTATAGAACAGTACAAGTCACTACATGTCTAAAACAGTAAAATAGACTGCTACAATGCATCTACATGATGTTTGAGATCAATCTAGGCTAAAGTCAACCTTTGGTCAACTCTAGTCAACTACACTAGTCAAACTAGGTCAACTAGGTCAAGCCTAACCCAACAAGTCTCACTAAGCCTAGCCAGCTTATTCTAGCAAGCACACATCAATCCCAAGGCTATACAAGGCAAACACAAGCCACACATCAAAATAAAGTTTCGTAAATAGGAAACATGATCTTAAAATCTTGAATGGAATCAAGTTACAAAATAGGAAAAGAGAATCACTGGGTGAATAGAAAATAAGTATCCATGAAATAAGTGATACCTCAAATAGGGGACACGATTGAAACAAAATGGTGATCAGAACAATTTCTCAAACAGAAAACAAGCCATGAATAGGAAAAAGAAATCTCATATAAGGAACATGTCAAGTCCTCAGATTTGAAAAGAAATTTTCAAAGGATGTCTTGAATGGTGAATAGAAGCAAATATTGAATAAAATCAAATTTCAACAAGTCCCGAATAGAAAATTGAACCTCGGGAAGAAAATAAAATTTACAAATTATAACTAGTTCTGAATAGGAAACAAAATTCCTGAGTAGAATCTCGAAAAGAAAGCAGGGTTACGAAGAATGTATGGAGGAGTATCAATCAACGAATAGGAAACAATATCTCGAAATAAGTTTTGAATATCAACCAAGGTTCCAAAACAGAAAACAAGAAGTTTTAAGAAATGGTCTAGATGCTAAAAGAAATTTAAGAGAAGACTGGATTGCTAATCAAGATACATGGTTTTTCCAACCATGCAAAAGAAATCTTCTGTCTTCATTCTATCTTCAGTATTTCTCCGGGACGAAAATCTCTCTAACCTTCTTCACTTTCCTGACGTAGACTGGTCCTTGCGGTAATGCTCCATGTGATTGCAGAATCTGGAGAGGTGGGTCCCCTTGTTGTAGTTCTGATGCTTGTCTTTGGACAGTGTGATTAACGATCTCTGGGCAATCCTTGACTTGATGGGCAGGCGATCCGAAGTACAACCATAGCCTTCATCTTTTGCGGCACTCCTCGAAGCGATGTCCTGGATGATGGCAGAAAGTGCAATTGGTCATTGTCTGAATCTGATGATACGGCTGAAGAAGCAATGTCCGAGTATGGCAATGCTTTGCGGGTTCATGATAGTTGCTATCTTCGTCATAAGTCTTTATGTCTCTCATGTGCTTCATCTTTCCATCTCGTTCCATTGTCTGTGTTATATTCTGGATCTCCTAGCTAGTGGCTCCAATCTTCAGAGGAGTCGGATCCTCCAAGACTTGGATGATCTTCAGTGGCGGCTCCAGGTTCTCGATCTGCTCCTCGGTGCAAGATATGTGCTCGGTGTCGGAGAAGCCCAAAGATTCGAGAGTCTGGAAATCAGAAGTCCTTCCTGGCTCGGAGAGTGTATCCACAAGTCTGACTTGGAAAGGATGGCATGCTCCCTCTGGGTGTCAAGGGACTCTTCAAACATCTCCGTCAACTGCGTACTACCCATGGGGATAGTAGAGTGATAGAAGGTAGTGTGAGCTCGAAACCTTCAAGTGTAGATGGATCGATTGTTCCGGTGTTGCGTGCTTGAACTATCTGAAAAATAGAAAACTGTTAAAATGTCCTAATCCTAAAACAACAATTGTTTATTGATATCAATATACCCGATGTACCCGATTTTCTATGTTGTGATCAAGTTTCCCTAGTTTAAGTCATGTCCTCCAATAGTACTCTAATACTTAGGTACTATTAGGATAGACATGCATGGGCCACCACTAAAAACATGTCATGACCCGCTCCCAAATAATCGGACACGAGTCGGACACGCCCAGCCTTCGTCGTTAGACACGACGAAGTAAGCTGTACCAAACTAGGGAAATCTAACCAGATAATCATAAATGTATATAATCACAACATCTAAAAACGTATCCCAGAATGATCACCATAATCCACAATTCTATGTATATAAATGTACGAGTCATCAAGAATGAAATGTACTATGAATTCTAAAATAATATCTAAGAGTAAAGCAAACAATCTAAACCTGAAACCTCAAGCTAAGTCATGACCCATCCTGCTCGGCTAAAATCTCGGGCTCTGGCCCAAAAGGTAGAATGATATCCTGCAAGTATACCTGCAACATATCCAGTCAGGAGCGGAGAAAAGTACAGTTCTAGGTAATAAAATAAGAACATGATATGAACTAAGTACAGGAGTACAGAAAAATGAAATACAGGAATGAACATGAAAGTACAGGAAAGTAATACAGGAAATAAGTACAAGAACTATAGTACATGAATGTAAAGTACATGAACATGTAAAGTACAGGAAATGTAATGTACATGAATAAAACTATAATCCTGTAGTACCAGACATGATAAGTGCACAATATCGAAATACATCTAGTCCATGTGACCGGCTGGGGTAAGTACAAGAGCATGCACAGAAGTACATAAATATGGTACAACTTAGGACCCGCGTGCACGATGCGAGGCCTAAGTTAGGTACATGAGTATAGTAACCGGGATTAGTCACATGGCTAGTGTATTTCCCCACCCGACACTAATAAGTACTAGAACAAGAGTACATGAATACAGGAGTACATGATGTCGTGCCATGACGTGTCACAAGAAAGAGTATAAGAATGTAAATGCACAAAACCGTAGAAAAGTACTTGCCTTGCTCCGGAAAAGTACTGGTAAACAATGGAGCTGGATATCTCCTGTTTAATTAGGTACAAGCTGGTTAATACCTAAAAATTTACTTATCAAGTACTTTACTAAAATAAAAACTAATGATTCAAGTTAACTATTTAATTCCTTATCTCTAGTAATTATACATAATTGGAAAGTTCCTCTACTAGTGCATACTCCTATACACAAAACCTATTAAAAACTAATGTCTGAGATTGAATTCTCAGATTATAACTGACACATGAAATCACTAGCTCATCAACTAACTAAGACAAAGTATAACTCTTCAAGTTTAACACTGAACCCATCACTGATACAAAGCTTCAGTTCAATGACTGAGCCAAAATACTGCATCTATTATTTTCAGTTTTATCAACTGAAACAACAATGCATTTGAAATCCAGGTTCATCAAACTAAACCAACTTGCATTTTGTAGTCCCAGATTTATTCAATTAACTCAGCAGTGCATATGTGCTCTCCTCAGTTCAATCAACTAAATCAAATATTGCATATAGAAGTCTATAGTTAAAAGATGAACCAGCAAACCCAGGTTTGAGTCTCCCAGATACACATATAAGTAAGAATTAACAAGAATGACTTGTAATACACATGAAATCAAAATGACTTATAATACAAAAATGACTTATAATACAAAACCGAAACCAACGGTCCCTCAACATTAGCAGTGCACCCTCACAACAGTCCAACAGCTACTATAGCCCCAGTTGCTACACTTGTTAGTCAAGTCTTGCACCCTGCTAGATTTTCCCTTTCCAGACACGATCAACCTTGGATATAATTGATCCTGGATATATCTCGAGAGTGAAGCCCAGCACAATTGCAAAGACTGCAAGGAGGCTAACGTTCAAGCTGCTGTTACCAATTCGAAAGCTACAACATTAGCACACAGTTGCTGCTACCACACGCCATCATACTCAATAGGACCAGACATCAACACTCTACTGCAGCCACAACTCGGCTTTGGTTTAAACCATAAGCTGGACACTAGACACAGACACACAACCCTTCCTAAACCTGACCACAAATCACCCAGCTCTAATCAAAACAAAAACACAACCATAACTGAAAATGAGGTGAACAAATCATTAACTGAGTGTAGAGAATGGATCCTGGAGTACAGAAGAATCGACTCCAAAGCACAGGGACTGCTCGGTGAGTCAGGAACACGTTCACGAGTCTGATCAAGAGTTGTGACACTCTGTAAGGCATAACATCCAACAGGTACATGACATTACCAAACAATTAGTTTATCAAGGGAAATTGAATTCTCTGTGATGTAAAAGAATTGAAAAGATGTCAATTGTCACTCACAGCTCAGAATCAAGCATTCTCTGCAAATGCGCCAAACCAAATGATCAATTATCGTTTCTATCAATCGTTCTTCGATTCAAAACGCAGAGAAGAAATTCTTCAAATCAAAACATAGGAGAAAATCAGAACCCAGGAGAATTCCTTCCAATCAAACGCACATATAAGAACACGGATCGAACAATTTCTATTTGAGATTACTGACAAATTTCGAATTAAGATCCACAATCTTTTAGAACCGAACTTGGAACAATACTCATCCGAGTTTCAATTGATCGAAAATAGAGGGATCTACAAATAGCCCACAGTCTCTGGATCAACCTTCCCGATCTGAAATTTGATCAGATCGAACGAGATGCGAAGGAGTACAGAAGAAACAAATCAAATTGTCACGCGGCGGAGAACAAGTCGAGACTGAACTTACGGTGATCGCCGGAGAACACGTTGAGATGGCGCTACGCTGGGAAATCGTCGATCAAGAGGAGACCGCCATCGCCGTCGTCGCCAGAGTGGTTGCCATCGCCGCCGGAGCCCACACTCGGCTGAGCTGAAGAGAAGGAGAGGTTCAAAAAGAATTTGGTGAGATGGGAATGGTTCACTCTCTCTCTCTCTGTTGTTATAAAAAGAATTCAAACTTTTACAAATAAGTCCCCCCACTTATGGCAATCTTGCAATGGAGCCCTCCCCCTTTTCACTTATTACATAAACCACCCAAAATTCTGTTAGATAGGTTGTTGCAAGTTGTTAGGGAGTGGGGACCACTCCAAATAAAATTTAAAAATTAGTTATTAGCTAAAAATCAAGTTTCCCTCCAAAAGCAATCATGAAATATTTATATATAAAAAATTAATCACAAACTATTATTATTCGAAATAGTTTAAATCAACTTGTTTTTATTTAGTAGCTAAAATATTTTTTTTAAAAGAAAGGTGGAGTTACAAATTCTCTCCCCCTTAAAATAATTTCGTCCTCAAAATTCGAGAGAGAACAAAAAAAATCATAATTAATTGTTTTAACTCCAGTCATTTATTGAAAATTCTCGGAACACAAATACAATAAAGCAAACAAACTAGGATAGCGCTATCGCATCTCGTCCTCGCGCTCCCATGTGGACTCTCCCGGAGAGTGGTATCTCCACATGACACGGACAAGTAGAATAGTCTGGTTCCGTAGGCGCTTCTCCCTACGATCAAGGATCTCTATTGGCTGCTCCTCATAGATCAAGCTCGGACCCACCTCTAGCTCTGAATAGTCCACCACATGGCTCGGATATGGAATGTAGCGTCGAAGCTGGGACACATAGAAAACGTCGTGTACTCCCTCCAAGCTAGCTGGAAGCGCTAGTCGAAATGCCACCTCGCCAATCCCTGCAGTCACGTTGAAAGGCCCGATATACCTCGGACTGACCTTCCCGCCTCTGCCAAAGCGAATGATGCCCCTAGTCGGCGAGATCTTCAGGAACACTCTATCTCCAACCACGAACTCTAGTGGCCGTCTGCTACTGTCTGCCCAGTGCTTCTGCCGGTCTTGTGCAACTCTGAGACGCTCCCTGATCAGTCTGACTTTCTCAGCTGAGTCTACCACCATCTTTGGCCCAAGCAAAGCTCTCTCGCCAACGTCGTCCCAAGATAAAGGTGTATGACATCTCTGCCCATACAATACTTTGAATGGTGTCATCTCGATGCTAGCCTGATAACTGTTGTTATAAGCAAACTCCACTAGATGCAAATAATCCTCCCACGAATCACTGAAATTAAGTGCGCAAACTCGCAGCATGTCCTCCAGTGTCTGAATGGTCCTCTCGGACTGTCCGTCCATCTGTAGATGATAGGCGATGCTGAACTTCAATTGTGATCCCAAGCTCAGCTGTAGACTCCTCCAGAAATATGATGTGAAGCGGCTGTCCCTGAGCCTTGAGACCCAGTACTATAATTACACACAAGAAGTTGAAATAACACGATCTAATGAAAATCAAGAATGAAATTTCAATTACCACTTAGAGGAGCAAAATCATGAAGACACAACTATTAAGTACGATCAAAATCGATATTTTAACACAAGTGGACTAGGACAAGATAGGAAAATCATGGTCAGATAGTCATAATTTAAGATCGAAGTTTAGACAAGACACAAACGAAGTATGGAATCAAACTCTGGCAATGTATAATTTTGAGGAATTCAATAATCTAACGATAAAATGCTAAAAGGAAGTTAGCAAGGGTTGATTGAGGAAACGTACGAAATACTCAGGAGGTACAATATCAAATCAGGATAACGTGCAAGGATTTGTGATTCTCGAAAACCAATAATCATAGGGAAAGGAACATAGTTTCTATGATATCCGAAAACATATAGATATTTGAATTCACTTTACTCAGAATCCCTACCCCGCCAGGGTATACCTGGCTGCAGTGAACTTCGGCTCCGTGACTCAAATAACGATACGTTACCGAATATTCTATGCACTATATCCATTTTCCAACAATCATCAACGAAGCAACCTAAGATATCACAACATGAAGAATTTAGGACAAGTCTCCATAATACCAGAAACCTATGAATGTCTGAAATTACTTCAACTTAGAGTTCCTGCCCCGCCAGTGCGCTGCTGGCTGCAGTGAACTTTCGGTCTGCACAATCCAGATAACGGCTGCAGCACACAACTGTCACGTCCTAGTAGGTCATCGAATAGTCTTTCAATTTTATCCATAGAAAATTTCAAGGAATCAAAATGAGTTTCAATAGTCCAAGTCAAGAAGATGGTGAGTTTATCTGACTATTAGAATACAAGGGTTTATTAGGTACTAAGAGACGACAAGGGATCCAATCAGTGAGTACAAAAGGCAACCATGGAGATTTAAAATTTCAGACAGGGAGCGAAGTTTTAAATTATGACGGAATTTCAACTGATATCTGGAATGGTAACAAGATTCCATATATGGGACATTACCCCGAAGGGATAACAGAGTCTCGAAAGATGAACTGAAACAAGGTATCAGATAGGAGACAAGTTTCAAAATAAGAAATAAATCCCGTACTGGAAACAAGTTTCAATAAAATCTCGAATAATAATAAAATCTCGAGCAAAAACTTGAATTAAAACGAATTCTCCAATAAGGTACACAGTGAAAAAAAATCAAGTATCAACAAAGTCGTGAATAAGGAACAAATTCTCGAATAAAAAATCAAAACGAGGAAACAAGATTTTGAATAGGGAACACGGTCTCAACGAGTCGCGAGTAGGAACTTGAAGTTTCAACGTCTGGAAAATCTTGAATATGAGACTAAATCACGAACAAAACAAAGTCTCGTAAATATGAAACATGATCTTAAAATCTCGAATGGAATCAAGTTACAAAATAGAAAAAGGGAATCACTGGGTGAATAGGAAACAAGTATCCATAAAACAAGTGATACCTCAAATAGGGGACACGATTAAAACAAAGTGGTGATCAGAATAATTTCTCAAACAGAAAACAAGCCATGAATAGGAAAAAGAAATCTCATATAGGGAACATATCAAGTCCTCAGATTTGAAAGGAAAATTTCAAAGGATGTCTTGAATGGTGAATAGAAGCAAATATTGAATAAAATCAAATTTCAACAAGTCCCGAATAGAAAACTGAACCTCGGGGAGAAAATAAAATTTACAAATTATAACTAGTTCTGAATAGGAAACAAAATTCCTGAGTAGAATCTCAAAAAAAAAGCAGGGTTACGAAGAATGTATGGAGGAGTATCAATCAACGAATAGGAAACAATATCTCGAAATAAGTTTTGAATATCAACCAAGGTTCCAAAATAGAAAACAAGAAGTTTCAAGAAATAGTCTAGATGCTAAAAGAAATTTAAGAGAAGACTGGATTGCTAATCAAGATACATGATTTTCCCAACCATGCAAAAAAAATCTTCTGTCTTCATTTTATCTTCAGTATTCCTCTGGGACGGAAATCTCTCTAACCTTTTTCACTTTCCTAATGTAGACTGGTCCTTGCGGTAATGCTCCATGTGATTGCGGAATCTGGAGAAGTGGGTCCCCTTTCTGTAGTCCTGATGCTCCTCATGCTTGTCTTTAGAAAGTGTGATCAACGGTCTCTGGGCAATCCTTGACTTGATGGGCAGGCGATCCGTAGTACAACCATAGCCTCCATCTTTTGCGGCACTCCTCGAAGCAATGTCCTGAATGACGGCAGAAAGCGCAATTGGTCATTGTCTGAATCTGATAATGCGGCTGAAGAAGCAATGTCCGAGTATGGCAACGCTTTGTGGGTTCAGGATAGTTGATGTCTTCGTCATAAATCTTCATGTCTCTCATGTGCTTCATCTTTCCATCTCGTTCCATTGTCTGTGTTATATTCTGGATCTCCTGGCTAGTGGCTCCAATCTTCAGAGGAGTCGGATCCTCCAAGACTTAGATGATCTTCAGTGGCGGCTCCAGGTTCTCGATCTGCTCCTCGGAGCAAGATATGCGCTCGGTGTCGGGGAAGCCCAAAGATCCGAAAGTTTAGAAATCAGAAGTCCTTCCTGGCTCGGAGAGTGTATCCACAAGTCTGACTTGGAAAGGATGGCATGCTCCCACTGGGTGTCAAGGGACTCTTCAAACATCTCCGTCAATTGCGTACTACCCATGGGGATAGTAGAGTGATAGAAGGTAGTATGAGTTCGAAACCTTCAAGTGTAGATGGATCGACTGTTCCAGTGTTGCGTGCTTGAACTATCTAAAAAATAGAAAATTGTTAAAATGTCCTAATCCTAAAACAACAAGTGTTTATTGATATCAATATACCCGATGTACCCGATTTCCTATGCTGTGATCAAGTTTTCCTAGTTTAAGTCAAGCCCCCAATAGTAGTCTAATACCTAGGTACTATTAGGATAGACCTGCATGGGCCACCACTAAAAAGATGTCACGACCCGCTCCCGAATAATCGGACACGAGTCAGACACGCCCAGCCTTTGTCGTTAGACACGACGAAGTAAGCTGTACCAAACTAGGGAAATCTAACCAGATAATCATAAATGTATATAATCAAAGCATCTAAAAATGTATCCCAGATTGATCACCATAATCCACAATTCTATGTATATAAATGTACGAGTCATCAAGAATGAAATGTACTATGAATTCAAAAACAATATCTAAGAGTAAAACTAACAATCCAAACCTGAAACCTCAAGCTAAGTCATGACCCATCCTACTCGGTTAAAATCTCGGGCTCTGGCCCATAAGGTAGAATGATATCCTGCAAGTATACCTGCAACATATCCAGTCAAGAGCAGAGCAAAGTATAGTTTTAGGTAATGAAACAAGAACATGATATGAACTGAGTACAGGAGTACAGGAAAATGATATACAGGAATGAATATGAAAGTACAGGAAAGTAGTACAGGAAATAAGTACAGGAACTATAGTACATGAATGTAAAGTATATGAACATGTAAAGTACAAAAAATATAATGTACATGAATGAAACTATAATCCTGCAGTACCAGACATAATAAGTGCACAATATCGAAATACATCTACTCCATGTGACCGGCTGGGGTGAGTACAAGAGCATGCACAGGAGTACATGAATATGGTACAACTTAGGGCCCGCGTGCACGATGCGAGGCCTAAGCTAGGCACATGAGTATAGTAACCGGGATTGGTCACATGGCTAGTGTATTTTCCCACCCGACACTAATAAGTACTAGAACAAGAGTACATGAATACAGGAATACATGATGTCGTGCCATGACGTGTCACAAGAAAGAGTACAAGAATGTAAATGTATAAAACCGTAGAAAAGTACTTGACTTGCTCCAGGAAAGTACTGGTAAACAATGGAGCTGGATATCTCCTATTTAATTAGGTACAAGCTGGTTAATACCTAAATGAGTCGTAATTTACTTATCAAGTACTTTACTAAAATAAAAACTAATGATTCAAGTTAACTAATTATTTCCTTATCTCTAGTAATTATACATAATTGGAAAGTTTCTCTACTAGTGCATACTCCTATACACAAAACCTATTGAAAACTAATGTCTGAGATTGAATTGTCATATTATAAATGACACATGAAATCTCTAGCTCATCAACTAACTAAGACAAAGTATAACTCTTCAAGTTTAACACTGAACCCATCACTGATACAAAGCTTCAGTTCAATGACTGAGCCAAAATACTGCATCTATTATTTTCAGTTTCATCAACTGAAACAACAATGCAATTGAAATCCAGGTTCATCAAACTAAACCAACTTGCATTTTGCAGTCCCAGATTTATACAATTAACTCAGCAGTGCATATGTGCTTTCCTCAGTTCAATCAACTAAATCAAATATTGCATATGGGAGTCTATAGTTAAAAGATGAACCAGCAAACCCAGGTTCGAGTATCCCAGATACACATATAAGTAAGAATTAACAAGAATGACTTGTAATACACATGAAATCAAAATGACTTATAATACAAAAATGACTTATAATACAAAACTGAAACTAACAGTCCCTCAACATTAGCAGTACACCCTCACAACAGTCTAACAACTACTATAGCCCCAGTTGCTAAACTTGTTAGTCAAGTCTTGCACCCTGCTAGATTTTTCCTTTCCAGACACCATCAATCTTGGATAAAATTGATCCTGGACACATCCCGAGAGTGAAGCCCAGCACAATTGCAAAGACTGCAAGAAGGCTAACGTTCAAGCTGCTGTTACCAATTCGAAAGCTACAACATCAGCCCACAGTTGCTGCTACCACACGCCATCATGCTCAATAGGACCAGACATCAACACTCTACTGTAGCCACAACTCGGCTTTGGTTTGAACCATAAGCTGGACACTGGACACAGACACATAACCCTCCCTAAACCTGACCACAAATCACCCAACTCTAATCAAAACAAAAACGCAACGATAACTGAAAATGAGGTGAACAAATCATTACTTGAGTGTAGAGAATGGATCCTGGAGTACAAAAGAATCGACTCCAAAGCACAGGGACTGCTCGGTGAGTCAGGAACACGTTTACGAGTCTGATCAAGAGTTGTGACACTCTGTAAGGCATAACATCAAACAGGTACAGGACATTACCAAACAATTAGTTTATCAAGGGAAATTGAATTCTCTGTGATGTAAAAAAATTGAGAAGATGTCAATTGTCACTCACAGCTCAGAATCAAGCATTCTCTGCAAATGCGCCAAACCAAATGATCAATTATCGTTTCTACCGATCGTTCTTCGATTCAAAACATAGAGAAGAAATTCTTCAAATTAAAACACAGGAGAAAATTAGAACATAGGAGAATTCCTTCCAATCAAACGCACATATAAGAGCATTCGGATCGAATAATTCCTATTTGAGATTACTGACAAATTTCGAATTAAGATCCAAAATCATTTAGAACCGAACTTGGAACAATACTCACCCGAGTTTCAATTGATCGAAAATAGAGGGATCTGCAAATAGCCCGCAGTCTCTGGATTAACCTTCCCGATCTGAAATTTGATCAGATCGAACGAGATAGGAAGGAGTGCAGAAGAAACAAATCAAATTGTCACGCGACGGAGAACAAGTCGAGACTAAACTTACGGTGATCACCGGAGAACACGTTGAGATGGCGCTGCGCTGGGAAATCGTCGATCAAGAAGTGACTGCCGTCGCCGCCGTCGCCGGAGTGGTTGCCATCGCCGCCAGAACCCACGCTCGGCTGAGCTGAAGAGAATGAGAGGTTCGAAAAGAATTTGGTGAGATGGGAATGGTTCACTCTCTCTCTCTCTGTTGTTATAAAAAGAATTGTAAATTTTACAAATAAGTCCCCCCACTTATGGCAATCTTGCAATGGAGCCCTCCCCATTTTCACTTATTACAAAAACCACCCAAAATTCTGTTAGATAGGTTGTTGCAAGTTGTTAGGGAGCGGAGAGCACTCCAAATAAATTTTAAAAATTAGTTATTAGCTAAAAATCAAGTTTTCCTCCAAAATCAATCATGAAATATTTATATAAAAAAATTAATCACAAACTATTATTATTCGAAATGGTTTAAATCAACTTGTTTTTATTTAGTAGCTAAAATATTTAAAAAAAAAAAGAAAGAAAGGTGGAGTTACAACTCTCTATATATATATATCCCTATATATATTAACAAACATATATAGGAGGGTTAGATTTCATGGTAGGGGTGAACATAGTGTAATTTCTCAGGAATTAGTGTATGTATAGTGTACCTAAACTCAGGAATTCAGTGTGTAATAGAAAGTGTGTGTTATGTGTGAGTTAGGAAATTAGTCGAGTGTATCTCAGTGTGTACAAACTCTGGGATTTAGATAGGGAGTGTGTCAAATGAATTTCAGGAAAACAGTAGGTAAGGTTGTAGTATACAGTTCAGTAAAGGGTGTGTGAGTCAAAATAGGAAAACAGTTTTCAGTTTTGTGTGTGTGTATAGAGAATAAGTGCAGCAGTAGAGTGTGTGTGTTCTTGTTTTGTGACAGGTTAGAGTGTCCTGTGTGCATTAATATGTGTGTGTGTGGAGAAAACAGTGTTTCAGAAAAACTGTAGATAAGGTTGTGTGTAATGGTATTACAGGAAAGAGTGTGTAATGATCTCAGGTTTTAGATTGTGGCTAATCTCAAGAAAACATGGTACACAATGATAGTTTGATATTTCCAGTTACATATCAGTTCAATTACCAATCGAAACCCAATTCCTTGTTATCATCAAAACCAAATCATGTAACCAATACTCAGACATATGGAATTTAAATAATATTGCAATTAATCATGGGAATTTAGTTTAGAATCTCTTTTAATTTCAGAAAACCCAAAACAGTGAAACATGCATCAGTTAAATTGGGAAAACCTAATTCGAAAACCAAATTACAATTAATACTCACAACTATTGGTTGGTAAGGGGTCGCCTACGTGTACATGAGCTACACACGACGTATCGGGTCATAGGGAAGCAGGACACGACGTGTCCCAGCTCACGAACACACACAAACACGCGCACACAGCGCAGTATCGTACGGTGAGTCCAAGGACTTGTACACACGACACAGGCCACGTACATACACGTGGCCGTGCACACGTGTAGCCCACATATAGGGCTATACGGTCGACACCCTGTCTTGTGTCCAAAACGTGTATCGTGTCGTGTCCAGCCACGTTTCAGTGGCCAAAAAGCGTGTGTCTGCCTGTGCGTGTGACCAGTACGAGGAGAAAATTGAGACGAGGAGAACTCCTCGAATACTGAACCTCTCGAGCCCAACTTTTGGGAGACTAATGTCAGACATTGCCTTGACATTCTCTCCAAAAATCTCGTATCCCCGTGTCCTGAGTGAAGAGAACTCAGTGTCCAGTAGCAGGGCACTGAATTGAGGCCTTGTGTACGTATTCGTGTCCTGATTTAGACACGAAGGAGGACACGAAGTGTGCTCAAACCAATACGAAATCAAAACCCATATATAGGGCTAATAATTAGTGAAATTATTTTTGAAATAGGTAAAGAAAATAGTGGTTATGGTATTTCAACAAACATCTAGACTAGAAAATTGATACGTGTCCGATACGGACACGAAACCACATGCAAATGACACCAAATCTTCACTACAGCTAGGGGACACCTAGATATAGGCTACCATGCAAGAAAAACAGAATTAAAATAAAATTTGAAGGATTTACCTATAGGTTGCAAAGATCAAGAAAAAGCCCCAAATTAAACGGTTCCCGTTGCTAGCCAAATCCTCCAAATTGCACAAAAACTGAAATCACTCTCCATGAACATCAAATTGTAATGCCCTAGAACCAGAATACTGGAGAGCATGGGCGTACATAGCCAGCTACATATATTGAAGTGCAACCCACCTCGCTATACGGTCACGGCTGTCTAGATACATGAGGGTTTAACTACAATCCACCAGTCACCTATGGTCATGAACAAGCCTATTGTCTCAATCTCAAGCAAGCAATAATAGTCACAAGATGTCAGAACACCAAATATACAATAGTAAGACATCCCATATATTACATATTCGGATGATCATGAAGCTAGTTGTACAAATGTCAAGACTAGCAAGAGTTTTAGTCATACATGATCAATCCTAGGATTTATCAATCATGTTACAGCCCGTAGACAGACCGTAAATAAAGGTGCAATACGAGCTAACATGTGCTTGCCGGCTAAACGTCTCAAAAGAATAATTTTACAATAAAGTGGGAGGATAAAAAAAGAAACACACTCGTTGCCAGGGTTACGCCTGGTGGTCACCATCTGGCTGGAAGATAGGTAGATCCTCTGGAGCTGCTCCGATATCTGGCCACACAAAACCAGCTGGGTCAGACCCCAGAAAGAGCAAGTACCACAAAGAAGGCTTCACTTAGGAACTAAAACCAGCATAACATAATAGAATATTAAAGATAATTATAAACAAATCTGGTAATAATAAAGATAACAACAGTAAATTGAGTACGAGGAAACCATTCAAGTAGCCAGGTCACAACCCTTAAACCAAATAAGGACCGGGGTTGTAACCCTTCACCTGTATAGTGTCACGACCCGTGCCCTAGAGTTAGGGCACGAGAACGTAACAACGCCCAGCCTACGCCGCAGTGTCGGCGGTAGAACACTGTCCTAGGTCTCAATGCATCTAACAGTATAAGACTAAACAGTTTATACTCCCCAAATGGGGGTGACATAGCAGATACAATCTCAATCACATCTAAGGTAGAGCATGATAAAGATAGATAAAATATGAAATCCAAAATAAATACAGGAGATAGAAGTCTAAGTGTCTAAGATACATAAACCCAAAAATACATCTCAAATTCTAATACAGTAATCCACAAAGTAAATACAGCTCCAGACAAAATGAAATAACTACCTAAACAACCTCTACTGTGTCTCCTCTAGGCTAGCAGGCAATCCCCAAGCTATCTGTAAAATTTATCAACAGGTCCAGTCAGGACTGGAACGAGCACATTATATCTCAACAGTTAATAGCAGGTCAGAAAATATAATCATGCAGTAAAGTAAGATACATGTACTGAAAGAAATGCTGTATGTAAACAGAGAGAGAGAGCTGTAATAGAAATATCTACTATACATAGAGAACTAGCAGTGACTAGTGAGTCAGAGTACAACATGAACATGTAAATGGCCTGGGATGATTCAATGAAGACACTACGGAATAATTCAATAAAGATACTACTGGTGTATTATTCATATGTCCACTTCTACTCCCCCGTACCCCCAATCAATACACAAGGATCCAGCCAGGTTATGTTATATGATTCCATGCACGGCCCCCGAAGGGTGATACATGGATGTCCCATAAATGGGAAGTCTGGGGGTTACCCAACTATGTAAGATTCAAGAGACTCTGTGATCATGAGGGTACATGTCACAAGTAATCAAGTGAACCAAGAAGCATAGTGATACGTCATGTAAGTAAAACACACAGAACACGTAGTACCCGATGCTCCCTAAGGATAACATCTCAAGAAAGGATCCATATAGTACCAATCCGTGTGACCATCGTGACAGTACAAGTAAAGTAATCTACTGCAGGAAATAATTCTAAGCAAGATATGAAATTTTCAGAGAATGTACTCGCCTCGATAACCTGAACAGCTGATAAGTATAGGGGGGTCCCACTGAAGCCACAGAGTCCTATTTAAAGCAACACAGGTTACAAGGTGTTCAAGTTAAAATAAATGAATCTCTACAGGCAATCTATATTATTCTAGGTTCTTCTAAGTCAAAACAACTCTAGGTCGACTCCGGTCAATAATCTAGTCAAACTAGGTCAAGTGTTGACTTACAGTTGACTTTGGGTCAACTTGTCAACTCTGGTCAAACAGGGTCAATTCTAGTCTAATATAAAGTGTACTTCGTTATTTGTACGTCGAAACTTACGACACGCAAATCGAGATAAGAAGATTATCGGTAAGGTTGATAATCTTATTATAGTGATCCACGTGTCCAACTTGTCAATTTCAGCGATATGAGATCACTGGAATTGGCTGATCTCAGTTTCGTTGTACTAATCCCGAAATACGAACATTATATGAATTAATTATTAATTAATTATAAAAAGGTTAAACTCAGAGAAATTATCAACAAACATTGTCGGACGATGAAATAAACATCGCCAACGTGTCCAGAATGGTCAAATTAGCTAGGATAGCCTATCCAACGGTCCAATTTGGACACAAGAGCAAAAAAGTAATTTTGGGTCAAAACGGTGTCCGTATCGGAGCCGTTTTGCACCGAAAAATGTGCAAGAAAACAAGTCTACAAAATATGATAAATTATATGTCCACGAAACCAGAATGACGATACGAACCCAACGGTATCTCTAGAATTGGATTCCGTTGACCCGAACTCAATTTGGTCCGTTGACCAGAACTTGGAATTCCGGTTTGCACGGAAATGCGTGCCGGAGCCAAAGTTCTCAAAACTTAGCAAACTACCTGTCAACGAGTCCAGAATGATGATACGAACTCAACAGTATCTCCGGAATTGGATTCCGATGAGCCGATCTCAAAATGACCTGTTGACCCGAATATTGGTATCTGACTTGCACCGAAATGCGTGCCCGATCCAATGTCCACCAAAACCTAGCAAATTATATGTCAACGAGTCCAGAATGACGATACGAACTCAACGGTATATCCGGAATTGGATTCCGATGAGCCGGCGTCAAAAAGTTTCGTTGACCCAGAATGTGGGATCCACTTTGCACCGAAAAATGTGCCAGGGCCCACGTTCTCCAAACCTAACAAATTTTATATAAAAACATGCCAGAACGACGCCACAAGTCTAATGGTGGTGTCAGAAATGAAATCTGGAGCCCCGTGTTCAAAAATGAAATTTTATAAGTTAGAAATTACGAATTTGGACGGCCAACTTTGGCGTCGAATTCAACCAATCAAACAAGCTCACAATGAAACGAAACTGGAGGGGTAGTAAGAGGGTTATACCAGCTTCGCACCGGAACTGGTAGCATGCCAAACGGAGCTGCGGTGGAGGAGATACAAGCTGACGAAGTTCGCCCCGCAAAACTGTCCAAATTTAATACAATTTAAACGGTCAACTTGGTGGCCGGTTTTCATGTATCAAACGATAAAATTAACGGACAAAAATTGACACGGATGAAGGTGGATATACCAAGATTGCGACGGAGCGAAGAAATCGCCGATCCAACGGTCAGATTTTCGGGAAAATGTATGCGAAGTTGCTGCGACGGAGCGCCAAAACGAACTCGATCCCGTGCGCGTCACGACGGGACGCCGTGCAAAACGCACGAATCGCCTCCGATACACGTCGGAGAGAGGGACGATGGCCACGGGGCCTGTCCCGGGGATGCGCCCGGCCGACGGGGGGTCGACCATGTCGACCACGTCGTCGGCGGCGGCGCGGCAGCGCTGCCAGCGCGCGCGTGCGGCCTGGCTTGTCGCCGCTGCTGCTGTGCACTCCTGTCGCGCGGCGGCGCGCGGCCTGGCCGGCGATGGCGGGGCACGGCGGCGAGGGGGTGAGGTGGCTAAGGTGGTGGAGGTTGGTGGTTGTCGGTTTAGATGGAGTGGTGGTGGTGGTGCAAAAAAAATGAAGTGGGAGGAGGAGAAGAGCTCGATGGGGAAAACTGGTGGTGGCGCGCGGCCTGTCTGGCCAGGGTGGCCGGCGACGAAGCCACGCCGGAGTAGGGGTATGCCATGAAGGAGGTTGGTCGGGTGCATGGGGGAGATGGTCGAGCTGTTGTTGATTGTTGTTGTGGTTTTTGTTTGCTTGGGAAGAGAGAGAAAGAGAGGATGAGAGAAAAAGTGTAGTAATAAATGATGGAGAGAGAGAGATGCTTTTTCCATGAATTTTAGGGTCGGTACCCTTGCTGTGAGTGAGTGTGGGAATGTTGAGAAATGAATGGTGATGATTTATTGGGAGGGAAAATCTAATGGCCATAAATTAATGTGCTAAATGGGTCATTCCAAAGGATTTTAATATCAAAGAATTTTCTATTAAATATGGAAAAATAGGTAAAAGAGTACTTGGTATTTTTGGGCAAGAAAATACGAGGGTGCTATGATGGAGGGTAGCACGAAGCTGGACTGGACTCGGTGGAGCCGGATTGGGTCAAAACCGGACATTGAGCAATAATCGAATTAAAATTAGGTGTTGATGATCATGAGTGAATAACTTGCACATGGAGATTCCAATAAATGGGACACAAGTGGCGGACGGGTAGTAGGCTCAATGTGGGCCATGTCCATAATTGGGGCGGACAGGTTTTGGTCGACGGGGACCCACAAATCAAGTTGGAAGATGAATGTGACGCCGTGGAGTGTAAATAAAATCGGGTCACGTGTCGGGAAAGTTGTGCGAATCAAATGGAGCACAAAATGACGTGTCTGAGTGGGACACGAAGGTCATGGGTGACGAGCGTCTCGAGTAGATCATCAATGAGGAGTTGGTTTCAAGAAACTGACTGGTCTTGCGCTCCCAAATTAAAAGTCACGGTAACGTGCTAAAAATGATCAAGGAAAAGAGTGGGAAAAATAAATAATAATCAATGGTCTAAATCGACCAAAAGTTCAGTGAAGCAAAAAGAGCACAAGGGAACAAGTTTGGGTGGGACACTATATACCATCATGAAGGTAATCCTGTCCACTCCAAAACTCATGAAGAAGATTTCCAAAGTTGAACATCCCTGATACTCCAAATATCAATGGCACGGAAAAGGCACACTTAAGGAAAATAACATAATAAATTATTTAATGAAACTAAACAATCAAAAAATAAAATAAAATAAAATAAAAAAAATCAACCCGAAATTCAGGGTGCTCACATCCTACCCACCTTATAAAAATTTCGTCCTCGAAATTAAAATGTCCATACTCCCTCTAGGTCAAACCCCCACAATCAAAGTCCCAGATTAAAACAAAGCATACCATCAAAGGACGACATACAGGGTCATGGCATACGGTGGTAGTGTAAGTCTCATCTAGGTATACTAGTCATGCTAACTGAATCGGTCATAGGGTATCAAAACACACAGGAAGTCTAGGGTGCTAAACAAAAGTTACAAAAATAACAAACCATCAAAACTGTAAGGCAGTCTACCATCCTATATGAAAACTGGTACTTATCATAAAAATAAAGAAAAGTAACTACCCATTATCTTTAAAGGGTTCAGAAAAAAAAAGGAAATCAGAATCAAAGTTAAGGAATGAAAGCAAATTTCATGAAAATTTCCAATCACAATACGTATTAAGAATATTTAGTCTCATACGATCTAAGTTGATCAAATTGGGGAAAAATCAAGATTTTGGCAATATGGAGGATAGGTTCAACAAAGTCTGAGATCGAGCATACAAGGATAGAGATTCAGGTCACAATCAAAATTAAGTACAAACCAAGATATAATTATAATAAGAAAAGATAATCGAAGTCGATTTGGTCGTGATTAAGGAAACTAGGATTCAATGATATTGAAAAACCCCTTTTGGGAAAACAAGAAAAATTTTTATAAGGAGTCAAGTTAATCATTTCTCTCTAATACCATCAAGTCTGTCATTTGCCAAATCATATATTTTTTTTTCTCGTCCCAATATGAAAATCAACCTTCATATGACTATCATCGAAATTTTATAACCTTTAGTCATCTAAACCTTTACCACAATCACCATAGATAAAATTCCAAATTTCCAAAACATTTTCCACGAAGCATACCACTCTTAATTAGGTATCAACACTTATCCATTTAATCAAGTTTCCAAATTCTTTCACCTCGTTCTAAATTAGATCCGAAACCTCTAAATCCAGTTTATGAAATCCTTGAATTTGTTTAAATCAAGTCTCGTATTTAATTTAACTCCAATACCACTATATCACACAAATTTATTCTTGTTTATAAATCAACCTTCATATTTTTTTTCCTTCAACGTTCACCTTCAAATGTTATCCTTTTGAATTCTACACTTTTTTTTTCATCCAAAAATAATTCCCATAACTTAAAATCCTTGTGTTCTCTCTGTCTCTAGTCATTTCTTACAATACCTTATTCAATTTCGTATCATTATTGCATATAGTTAGAATCTCTTCCCTATTACCAAATCCTTAAATTTAACATTATAGCCTTAATGTGTAACGTCTCAAGAATTAATAACCAAAATTTATTCAAGTTCTCAAAACTAAATTGACCCCGACTATCATTATCAAATTTTTTTTTGAACTACATCCGTGAATTACTCATAACCAAATTTTCTGCAATTGTTTCTAAGTTGATAACATTTATCACTCGATTCCATTCTAAACCTTTACCACATCTTCCTCTCAATTTTTTTTTTCATAATTGAAATCCAACGTTCTGATTCCTACAAATCATTCTATGATAACCATTTACGTCATTTATGCACTAGATGATTTATGTCGCCTCCTCAACATTTCTCAGGTAAAGTGATATGAAGATTCAAGAGTTTTTCAAGGTATAGTTGACAGAATTATATACGAGACAGGGAATTGATATAATCAAGACAGGTATATAAGACAAGGGATGATGGTAATAAAAATACTGGCAGGAAAAGAATGATAAAAGAATATGTTCTGCTTATCTATTTAAAAGAGGAACCCATTTCGAAATCAGAGTTATAATATCAAATCCAAAATAAGGCCTAGCAAAATCACTGATTTATTGTATTAAGAAGAAATAAATTTGTAAGAAGTTACACAAGGTTTATAAAAATAGCTAAAGCTACATCCTAAGTAAACAATGAGAAACAAAACAAAACAAAACAACAATAATTCTTTTTTTTTTAAATGACTGAAACAAAAGTAGCAAAAGCATGTTCGAAAATATTTAAGGTACAATCTGATAATCATATGCGTCTATCCAAAATTATGGTACTCTAAATCCTCGTCATACTAGTAAGCAAGGCTACGATAATCACAGAGTCCTTGACTTATGCACATACCTCTAGAATCATGGTATTTAACATTTTCGCGATGCCGCTAGCTTGGCTGCAAAAACCTTAAATTCTCCCACCCGAGAAATATATCCAGAGTCAGACTATATGTCCTCACCATGCCGGCTAATGTGACTATAGAAGACTAGATTCCATAACATAGATGACCTAGCCCATATAATTTTATCTTGCCAAAAATTAAATAAATCAACAATGAATTCCAAAAATCAAATCAAATTTATCAACGAACATCAAAATTCAAAAATGAACAAAATCCTTCAAATCATATAACCACAAACTCGGATGCTACAGCTAACATCAAGATTCAAAATTCCACAACCTTCATCAAAATCAATAAATACAAACTCAAATTCAATAATAATACATCAGAATCAATTTCAACAACAGAAAGTAAAGATAAATCAAATCAAGAAAAAGAGTTTTCAAATCGGAGTTAAACAAGATTCTCAAGGGTCGTCCCAGGAATCTCTCAAGGGATCCTAATTGTGATTGAGTATCTTCAAAAATATATCCTATTCCTACTGCAGGCTGTAGTGGTACTCTAGTTCGAATACCACTACATAAACTCGACCTGCATGGGCCACCACTAAAAATGTGTCACGACCCGCGCCCTAGAGTTAGGGCACGAGAACGTAACAACGCCCAGCCTACGCCGCAGTGTCGGCGGTAGAACGCTGTCCTAGGTCTCAATACATCTAACAGTATAAGACTAAACAGTTTATACTCCCCGAATGGGGGTGACATAGCAGATACAATCTCAATCACATCTAAGGTAGAGCATGATAAAGATAGATAAAACATGAAATCCAAAATAAATACAGGAGATAGAAGTCTAAGTGTCTAAGATACATAAACCCAGAAATACATCTCAAAACTCTAATACAGTAATCCACAAAGTAAATACAGCTCCAGACAAAATAAAATAACTACCTAAACAACCTCTACTGTGTCTCCTCTAGGCTAGCAGGCAATCCCAAAGCTATCTGTAAAATTTATCAACAGGTCCAGTCAGGACTGGAACGAGCACATTATATCTCAACAATTCATAGCATGTTAGAAAATATAATCATGCAGTAAAGTAAGATACAGGTACTGAAAGAAATACTGTATGTAAACAGAGAGAGAGCTGTAATAGAAATATCTACTATACATAGAGAACTAGCAGTGACTAGTAAGTCAGAGTACAACATGAACATGTAAATGGCCTGGGATGATTCAATGAAGACACTACGGAATGATTCAATGAAGATACTACTGGTGTATTATTCACATGTCCACTTCTACTCCCCCGTACCTCCAATCAATACACAAGGATCCAGCCAGGTTATGTTATATGATTCCATGCACGGCCCCCGAAGGGTGATACATGGATATCCCATAAATGGGGAGTCTGGGGGTTACCCAACTGTGTAAGATTCAAGAGACTCTGTGATCATAAGGGTACATGTCACAAGTAATCAAGTGAACCAAGAAGCATAGTGATACGCCATGTAAGTAAAACTCATAGAACACGTAGTACCCGATGGTCCCTAAGGATAACATCTCAAGAAAGGATCCATATAGTACCAATCTGTGTGACCGTCGTGACAGTACAAGTAAAGTAATCTACTACAGGAAATAATTCTAAGTAAGATATGAAATGATCAGAGAATGTACTCGCCTCGATAACCTGAACAGCTGATAAGTATAGGGGGTCCCACTGAAGCCACAGAGTCCTATTTAAAGCAATACAGGTTACAAGGTGTTCAAGTTAAAATAAATGAATCCCTACAAGCAATCTATATTATTCTAGGTTCTTCTAAGTCAAAACAACTCTAGGTCGACTCCGGTCAATAATCTAGTCAAACTAGGTCAAGTGTTGACTTACAGTTGACTTTGGGTCAACTGGTCAACTCTGGTCAAACAGGGTCAATTCTAGTCTAATATAAAGTGTACTTCGTTATTTGTACGTCAAAACTTACGACACGCAAATCGAGATAAGAAGATTATCGGTAAGGTTGATAATCTTATTATAGTGATCCACGTGTCCAACTTGTCAATTTCAGCGATGTGAGATCACTGGAAATGGCTGATCTCAGTTTCGTTGTACTAATCCCGAAATACGAACATTATATGAATTAATTATTAATTAATTATAAAAAGGTTAAACTCAGAGAAATTATCAACAAATATTGTCGGACGATGAAATAAACATCGCCAACGTGTCCAGAATGGTCAAATTAGCTAGGATAGCCTATCCAACGGTCCAATTTGGACACAAGGGCAAAAAGGTAATTTCGGGTCAAAACGGTGTCCGTGTCGGAGCCGTTTTGCACCGAAAAATGTGCAAGAAAACAAGTCTACAAAATATGACAAATTATATGTCCACGAAACCAGAATGACGATACGAACCCAACGGTATCTCTAGAATTGGATTCCGTTGACCCGAACTCAATTTGGTCCGTTGACCAGAACTTGGAATTCTGGTTTGCACAAAAATGCGTGCCGGAGCCAAAGTTCTCAAAACTTAGCAAACTACCTGTCAACGAGTCCAGAATGATGATACAAACTCAACAGTATCTCCGGAATTGGATTCCGATGAGCCGATCTCAAAATGACCTGTTGACCCGAATATTGGTATCTGACTTGCACCGAAATGCGTGCCCGATCCAATGTCCACCAAAACCTAGCAAATTATATGTCAACGAGTCCAGAATGACGATACAAACTCAACGGTATATCCGGAATTGGATTCCGATGAGCCGACGTCAAAAAGTCCCGTTGACCCAGAATGTGGGACCCACTTTGCACCGAAAAACGTGCCAGGGCCAACGTTCTCCAAACCTAACAAATTTTATATGAAACAAATGCTAGAACGATGCCACAAGTCTAATGGTGGTGTCAGAAATGAAATCTGGAGTCCCATGTTCAAAAATGGAATTTTACAAGTTGGAAATTATGAATTTGGACGGCCAACTTTGGCGTCGAATTCAACCAATCAAACAAGCTCACAATGAAACAAAACTGGAGGGGTAGTAAGAGGGTTATACCAGCTTCGCACCGGAACTGGTAGCACGCCAAACGGAGCTGCGGTGGAGGAGATACAAGCTGACGAAGTTAGCCCCACGAAACTGTCCAAATTTAATACAATTTAAACGGTCAACTTGGTGGCCGGTTTTCATGTATCAAACGATAAAATTAACAGACAAAAATTGACAGGGATGAAGGTGGATATACCGAGATTGCGACGGAGTGAAGAAATCGCCGATCCAATGGTCGGATTTTCGGGAAAACGTGCGTGAAGTTGCTGCGACGGAGCGCCAAAACGAACTCGATCCCGCGCGCGTCACGACGGGACGTCGTGCAAAAGGCACGAATCGCCTCCTATACACGTCGGGGAGAGAGAAGATGGCCACGGGGCCTGTCCCGGGGATGTGTCTAGCCGACGGGGGGTCGACCACGTCGACCACGTCGCCGGCGGCGGCGCGGCAGCGCTGCCAGCGCGCGCGCGCGGCCTGGCTTGTCGCCGCTGCTGCTGTGCACTCCTGTCGCGCGGCGGCGCGCGGCCTGGCCGGCGACGGTGGGGCACGGCGGCGAGGGGGTGAGGTGGCTAAGGTGGTGGAGGTTGGTGGCTGTCGGTTTAGATGGAGTGGTGGTGGTGGTGCAAAAAAAATGAAGTGGGAGGAGGAGAAGAGCTCGATGGGGAAAACTGGTGGTGGCGCGCGGCCTGTCTGGCCAGGGTGGCCGGCAGCGAGGCCACGCCGGAGTAGGGGTATGCCATGGAGGAGGTTGGTCGGGTGCATGGGGGAGATGGTCGGGCTGTTGTTGATTGTTGTTGTGGTTTTTGTTTGCTTGGGAAGAGAGAGAAAGAGAGGATGAGAGAAAAAGTGTAGTAATAAATGATGGAGAGAGAGAGAGATGCTTTTCCCATGAATTTTAGGGCCGGCACCCTTGCTGTGAGTGAGTGTGGGAAAGTTGAGAAATGAATGGTGATGATTTATTGGGAGGGAAAATCTAATGGCCATAAATTAATGTGCTAAATGGGTCATTCCAAAGGATTTTAATATCAAAGAATTTTCTATTAAATATGGAAAAATGGGTAAAAGAGTACTTGGTATTTTTGGGCAAGAAAATGCGAGGGTGCTACGATGGAGGGTAGCACGAAGCTGGACTGGACTCGGTGGAGCCGGATTGGGTCAAAACCGGACATTGAGCAATAATCGAATTAAAATTAGGTGTTGATGATCATGAGTGAATAAGTTGCACATGGGGATTCCAATAAATGGGACACAAGTGGCGGACGGATAGTAGGCTCAATATGGGCCATATCCATAATTGGGGCGGACAGGTTTTGGTCGAAGGGGACCCACAAATCAAGTTGGAAGATGAATGTGACGCCGTGGAGTGAAATAAAATCGGATCACGTGTCGGGAAAGTTATGCGAATCAAATAGAGCACAAAATGACGTGTCTGAGTGGGACACGAAGGTCATGGGTGACGAGCGTCTCGAGTAGATCATCAATGAGGAGTTGGTTTCAAGAAACTGACTAGTCTTGCGGTCCCAAATTAAAAGTCACGGTAACGTGCTAAAAATGATCAAGGAAAAGAGTGGGAAAAATAAATAATATTCAATGGTCTAAATCGACCCGAAGTTCAGTGAAGCAAAAAGAGCACAAGGGAACAAGTTTGGGTGGGACACTATATACTATCATGAAGGTAATCCTGTCCACTCCAAAACTCATGAAGAAGATTTCCAAAGTTGAACATCCCTGATACTCCAAATATTAATGGCACGGAAAAGGCACACTTAAGGAAAATAACAGAATAAATTATTTAATGAAACTAAACAATCAAAAAATAAAATAGAATAAAATAAAAAAATCAACCCAAAATTCAGGGTGCTCACATATAGAGACCCATCTCAACTACTTGTTGGTAAGGTAAACAGGATGAGCTCGACATAGGGTGAAATAAGTCAATAAACGAAGAGAGGACACAGAACTGCTCCGGGAGCCAGGTTACAACCCTTAAACCAAATAAGGACCGGGGTTGTAACCCTTCGCCTGAACAGAACTGGACCCCTGATCTTTATTGTTAAGGCCAGTATAAATAATCAGGCTATTGAAGTAAGGTAAAACGTGACAAGCATGGCATGGGGAACAATAAGACAATAAACGAAGAGGACACAGAACTGCTCCGAGAGCCAGGTTATAACCCTTAAACCAAACAAGGACCAGGGTTGTAACCTTTCGCCTGAACAGAACTGGAACCCTGATCGTTATTGTTAAGGCCTGTACAATTAATCAAGTCATGTCACAATCTTGTACAAGATCAGGATGAGACTAAGCTGGGCTAGACTCCATCCAATCAATCAAGGCCAAGCAATGAGTACGACTTGAGACTTTAACTAACTAGGGTTATCACAGGCCTAGTTACTAGCAAGATGCAATGAGATTATTCAACAGCCACAAGCCCTGCAGACCATCTGGTTATCCAGGTCGAATGTCCATTTATGAAAGGTGTAACACATGACTGTGTGCTGGAAATGTGTCCGACTCATCGGTAAGCTACAAGTCCGCTGGTGTACCTAGATAATGGGATTGCTTGTAGCTTGAAAATCTCTTCATGACTACCGAATTATTCTAGTTTATTAGCCTTAGTCAATTGCAGTAGGTACCCCTGACCGTGGCACTCAGGGAACCCCATCCTAGATATGATGCAAGACAGTACTGGTTTATTTATACAAGCACAATCGCCCACGGTGTCCAGGTCATTCATATTTGTCATGTCAGGCTAGCTGTCGTAACAGCCTATCGAGATATATCATGTCAGTTTACTTGTCAAGAGTGCGCCACGGCGGACCACTATTGTGTTCAGGAAATATGTGCAAATCTACCTAGTACAAGCCTTTACAAAGAGTCAGGAAATATGAGCATAATGTAGCATTAAATATAATATTATAATGAAAGAGGACTATGGAAGGAGCCATGTGGCTCAAGAACCCCAGCTTATGCGGCTGAAAAGGGGCAGGCGCATGCGGCACAGGGAAGCAGAGCCTTATGCGGCTGAGGGGAGTTGGGGTTTCATGCGGCAGCCGGGGGGGTGCCATGCGGCTAAGTACTGCGCGCATATGCGGCTGCAGGGAAAGACTCCATGCGGCAGGATAGAAAACAAGTGTATGCGGCTCAGGAGATGCGATGACATACGGCTGGGAGCATGTGGGCTTATGCGGCTGAGGATGCTGGTGTTCATGCGACTAAGAACCAAGGATAGCTTATGCGGCTGCGGAACAGTCAAGCATATGCGGCTGCGGGTATTTTAAGTTCATGCGGCTGGATTATGCCAAGGCCATATGCGGCTGCGGAAATAAGTATATGCGGCTGGGAGGGACCAGTTCATGCGGCTAAGCTCAAGTGGGGTCCCATATGGCTGAGCAAGAGATGGGTCTTATGCGGTTAAGGATAATTGAGTTCATGCGGCAACGGAACTCATGCGGTAGCGGAAAGCTTATGCAGCTGAAAAGAGACTTGCCGTATGAAAATCCATGCGGCTAAGGCTGCTATGCGGCTCGGAACTGTTCTTCTTCTCTGCTTGTCCGAGAAGAAGAGCCATGAAGTCCATGGCTTCAAAGCTCCATAAACCCTTCATCCGATGTCGGAATCCAGACTTCCATAGGTCAAAATAGGACAGAACGAAATTTTCTACAACATGAAACCATCAAAACTTGGAAATAACAATGTTAAGTAGATCAAAATCCAAGAAATCCAAAAATACAATAAACTTAGATCTTCACAAATTGAACCATGGAATTTAGAAATGCTAAGTACTAAAGTGTTTTAGAATCTCGTGAGGAAGAGAATGGAACAATAAAAACTGAGTTCCTCCATGAAGCAAGCTGCACTTGCCTAAGCCTTACTCCCTGGTAGGGGAAGAAGTAATGGTGAAGAAGAATAAGAAGTAATGGAGAAGAATTAATGAGGAGAGAGAGGGTGGGGCGGCTATTAAAGAAAAGAAGTGGGGGGTTAGTTCTCAAGAAAATAAATCCAAACCAGACCAAGCCGAACCAGCAAGTTGAACCGAACCAAGCAATCATGAAATGGGACATGCAATATACGTATACGTATACTACAATACGTACTACGAACCACGATCGTTACAAAATAGAGGGTGATTAGAAATTATTGCAAAAGATTTGGATTAAAAAGGAGTTAAAATGGAATTAATAGGAATTTGGGAAGATGGGGATTTACTTTTTCTTCCTAAAAGTTGGTTGAGCACAAAAGAGGCAAGAATAAGTGAATGAGTATTTAAATAGGGAGGATTCCCTATGTTGGCCGGCCACTAAGGGATTGTTTAGGGTTAGGTTTCAAGTCATGGGCCATGGGCTTAGTTTCATAAGTCATGAAATGAAAATCACAAGTCATAAGTCATTACACCTATTATTAATTCTCTTACTTAAAACTAGATTCTAAGTGACTAAAATGAGGTTCACTTAAGTTAGACTAGGGTCACACCATGCTAACCAACTCACCATAGTTAGGGTCAACTTATAGGTTAGTCTAAAAAGTCTCAATTAGCCAAAGTCAAAATAAAAATCACCAATTTAATAAATTAAAATAAATTCAAAATTTACTAAATGACCAAAATACCCTTAAGCTAAAATATGGTAGTGACAAATCTACCCTCCTTAAAATAATTTTGTCCTCGAAATTAAAAGACGAAACTAAAATGATGAGAATGATAGACAATCATACCTCAAGGTCCAAAAAGATATGGGTATCGCTCGCGTATTTCATCCTCCCGCTCCCAGGTAGACTCTCCTCGAGAATGAAGCCTCCATGCGACGCGAACCAAGGGTATCACCTGGTTTTTCAGAACCTTCTCTCGGCGATCCAGAATCCCCACTGGCTGTTCTGGATAACTGAGAGTAGGTCCCAGCTCAATCTCCGAATGATCAAGTATATGGCTAGGATCAACCATATACCGTCTCAACTGTAATATGTGGAATACGTTGTGGACATCTACTAGTGCAGGTGGCAAGTCTAGCCTGTATGCCAAGTCACCGACTCTCTTGCTGATCACGAAAGGTCTGATAAAGCACGGGCTAAGCTTCCCACCTCCACCAAAACGTATGGTACGCGAGTCAGAGATATCCTTAGAAAACTATGTTTTCGACCTAAACACAAACAAGGTCTCTAATTACTAAATAATCAAACATAATCAAACAAACACAACAACAACCTATCTCCAGTCAAACTAAGTCAAACATAGTCAATGGTCAACTACTGGTCAACAAGTAGTCAATTTGTCAACTTTCGAGTACTTGGTCAACAACTGGTCAACTTCTTAGGGTTTGCCTATGCTAGCTATCTAGGTGTTGGCAACTAGAAATTAGCAAAAGGAAAAACTCTATAATAGACTAGCTCTTAACTTCCCAAATCCTATCAAGTCACCCATAACTAAATACCTATAATCTAAGTACACAAATCCCAAGTACCACATATACATAAGCTCAAGAACAACAACCCATTACATATATCCTAAGTATATCATCCAAATTTATATATATATATATATATATATATATATATATATATATATATATATATATATATATATAAATATATAACTGACCATCAAAGTGTTAAAGTAGACTAAGCTCATAAAGAACTGAACAAATGCTTAGAAATTAGGCTAAGGATGAATGGTCTGAAACATCAATGTAGGCAAAAGAAAATGATGCTAAGGAGACTGAATTTATAAGGCAAAAAAAAAAGAACAGGACATTAGGGTCCAACTTGTAAAGTCAAAGTGAAGGAAAACTTACATGGTGACTGAAACATGCCTTTAGACCAAACATGGGCTCTCCTCTCTATCTGGACTGAACTCCTACTAAACTACATGCAGGACAGTGGTCTAAAAGAAATGAACCAAACTGGTGTACAGGGAATGCAATAGGCAATATAGTGCAATGGGTGCAGGCTACGTACCAAATCAAAATATATTACATATATACAAGCTATATATATGCTTTACCCTCATCACCTCAACTCTACTCAAAGTCTAATAATACACACTCCCTACCATATGCCTATCACTCCAATGAAGGAGTCAGATACTGTAGGGTGTATTGGGACAAAAAAGTGGTATAGCATGGCTGCTTATGGAGATACAGAACAATCACATGTAGGACAATGATATGTAGGACACATATATATGGAAAATTGAACTAATGCTCAGGTAGAGGCTTTCGGAAGACTGAACCATCACTGAAAGGGAAAGGTTTGGACATGTATCTGTACAGATGGGCTAAACAGGTATCATCTGTATCTAATACAATGAAAGAGGGACAGAACGATGATCAAGGAAGAACTCTTATTAACAACCCACATTATATCCCCGATGTATACAACTATCCTCATGGACTGAACAACCATGCTAAAAAAGGTTTAGACTCCACTGTAGGGCATGTACTGCAGGTTATAATGAAGGATATTGTAAGGCTGTCAAGTAAGATAAAATGCTAAGAGATGCAATATGTCACCATGTCCAGGAGGTAAGGATGAGTGCAGACATCTAATATGCATGATACTAACTCTCCAGATATGCAGAATATGATAAGGGGTTGATGGTTATATTGGTGAGTCAATAATTGGGGTCTGAATAATGGTCCAGTAAAATCTATGATGCAATATGGTAGGTAATAAAATATTGAGTGCAGTGAACAACTTGTATAAGTCTGAACCAAGGGAACAGGGTATCTAGTGAAGGGTCTACACACTGCCTATAAAGGTTGATCAAACATGACTGAACTCAACACAAAGAGAACTTAACTAAAATAGAAAACTGAACCAAATGTAGACTAAACAACATGTCTATAACCCTATACAATAATGACCTATAGATACCAACCAACCCATATCCCATATGTCAATATCCTCTGTAACCTATCTATATATAATGACCTCTCAGTCTTAGGTGAAACTACAACTACACTCGAGGACAGGCTCTGGTCATGGGTGCCTTACTGGAAGGGATAAGAAAAAAATAATAATAAATTGTCAAGGCTGTAAGACATACTAACATCCTATATGGAAACTGGTAGATATTATAAATAACAGGAGAATCATCTACAATGGATTATTATTCTAATACCAATGCTAACTATCATCTCTAGGGCACAACCACTCTATAACTCATCATATTATTACACTATGAAAGAACTACTTATGAATAAGTTCTACAAAACTAAAATATTCCTACTCTTAAGTTATTTGATGATGGAATACAATTTTATAACAACAGAAGGATATGATAGAGATGATATGTTTAAAAACCTTCTCAAGATACAATCTGATAATCATATGCGTCTGTCCAAAATCATGTTATTCAGAGTCCTCGCCATGCCAGTAAGCAAGGCTGCGATAAATGATTGATCCCATAACTGGGGTATGCACCTCTACAATCATGTCATCTGGAATTCTCGCTATGCCGACTAGTATAGCTGCGAGAAATTCTAAATCTCATAACCAAGATACGTACATCCGAAGGCAGGTCTCTATGTTTCCGTCACGCCAGCTAATATGGCTGTAATAATCTACAGGTTCCATAATCAAGTAGACATTTTACCATCCCTGTTATTCCCGTCAACATATGTTACCAGAAAATATCGTAACTCAGGCCATAAAAAATTCATCTCGATAGAAAAATCAAAATCAACAACGATCCATCAAAAATCAAATTCAATAATCAAGGAGTGAGAGCGAACAAACAAGGAAAAGGATTTCAAATTGAAGTTTAAATAAGATTCTCAAGGGTCGTCCCAGGAATCTCTTAAGGAATCCTAACTGTGATTGAGTACCTTCAACAATATATCATAATCCTACTGCATGCTGTAGTGATACTCTAGTTCGAATACCACTACATAATCTCGACCTGCATGGGCCACCACTAAAAACGTGTCACGATCCGCACCCTAGAGTAAGGGCACGAAAAGTGGGTACGTCCAGCCTACAACGCAGTGTCGGCGGTAGAACGCCGTCCTAGGTCAATCATCTAACAATATAAGGTACCTGTACAGTATATGCACTCCGAATGGAGGTGACATAGCAGAATACAGTCTCAATCACATCTAAGGTAGAATACGATAAGATAGATAGATATGAAATGAAATCCACAGAAATACAAACAGATAGAAGTCTAGGTGTCTAAAATATCACAAATCTAGATAACATCCCAAATCTCAAATACAGTAATCCAGAGTAAACAAGTACATCTAAAAATAACTAATCTAAACTAATGGTGTGTCATTCACTACTAAGGGATCCTGCTGCTGGTCGAGGTTACAGCAATCCTCTAGGGTAGTCCCATAATAGGTAGTACAGAGCGCCTCATCCTCATCCTCTATAGTATTTTCAACAGGTCCAGTCAGGACAGGAGCAAGAACAATACATCTTATGCAAATCATAACAGGTTAGGAAATATAAACATGCTAGAGAGTAGGATACATAAAACTGAAGAACAACATGATATAAAAGAGAGAGAGCTGTAGGTAAATAGCTACAATATATAGAGAACTATCAGTGACTAGTGATTCAGAGTACAAGATAAACATGTGGACAGCTGGAGGGTGATTCATGACTATACTAAAGAGGTGATTCATGACTATACTATACACAAGGATCCAGTCAAGTTACGTTAAGATTCATGACTACGCTACTGGCCCATAAAGGGTGATTCAAGAGTGATTCATGAATAGATTCGTGAAGGCTCTGTGATTCATGAGAGTACAAAAATCACAAGCTGATACATAAAGATTCATGATAATAGAAGCATGAGATACATGATGTAAGTGAAATACATGAGACATGAGTATCTGATGCTCCCGAGGGGGATAACATCTCATGAAGGGATCCATATAGTACTAATCCGTGTTACCAATGTGTCAGCATCAAGTAAAGTAATCTAAAGCAGGAAATATAATCCTAAACAAGATATGAAATAATCAGAGAATGTACTCGCCTGGTATCTGAATATCTGAAGAGAATATACTGTCCGAGGAGTGGTATCTGACTCCTATATAACAGTACAAGTCACCATATGTCTAAAATAGTAAAATAGACTGCTACAATGCGTCTACATGATGTTTGGAATTAATCTAGGCTAAAGTCAACCTTTGGTCAACTCTAGTCAACTATACTAGTCAAACTAGGTCAACTAGGTCAAGCCTAACCCAACAAGTCTCACTAAGCCTAGCCAGCTTATTCTAGCAAGCACACATCAATCCCAAGGCTATACAAGCCAAACACAGGCCACACATCAAGGCACGTTCACATTTAGCTATTTATCAGGAAATTCATATATATCTATATGTATATAGGATTACATATATATACAACATGTATATATACAACATTATATATTAAGAGAAGGCTAGAGAGAGAAACTAGCATATAAGGCTATGTGTGTGTGTATAAACATGGAGGTGTACATGAAAGGGGTATCAAAACACTAGCTATAAGCTACAATACACATGGCATGCATGGCTAACTATAATATACATCTATATATATGTATAGAAGTAAGGGTTCAGTTTTTCTTTATGCATATATAATATGTATAGATAACTCTCTCTCTATATATATATCCCAATATATATTAACAAACATATAGAGGAGGGTTAGATTCATGGTAGGGGTGAACATAGTGTAATTTCTCAGGAATTAGTGTATGTACAGTGTACCTAAACTCAGGAATTCAGTGTGTAATAGAATGTGTGTGTGTCCTGTGTGAGTTAGGAAATTAGTAGAGTGTATCTCAGTGTGTACAAACTCAGGGATTTAGATAGGGAGTGTGTCAAATGGGTTTCAGGGAAACAGTAGGTAAGGTTGTAGTGTACAGTTCAGTAAAGGGTATATGAGTCAAAATAGGAAAACAGTTTTTAGTTTTGTGTGTGTGTATAGAGAATAAGTACAGCAGTAGATGTAGAAGTATGGAAAAAAATAAAGAAAGACCTATGCGGCTCCGACAGAAGGATCCCCATGAGGCTCAGGATCCCCATACGGCTCAGGATCCCCATGCGGCTCAAAAGTCCATACGGCTCAAGGGTCCATGCGGCTCGGAGAGATCCATGCGGCTCAGAAAGAAGCCACGTAGCCTTCAACAGTTCTTCTCTATATTTCGACTGCATTTAATGCCCTGACAGCTGCTCTGACAAATAACAGTAATGACAGCTCTGACATAAGGACGTAATAATGACTCTGACAGGATGGCATATTCCTAGAAAAGAGGAGAAAATCTCCTTACAGCTGGCAAAATCCACCAAGTCCCGAGGCCACTCCATGCGGCTGCCCATCTGCATGCGACTGCCTGTCCGTGTCCCCATGCGTCTGCCTATCTGCATGCTGCTGCCTATCCCCATGCGGCTGCCCATCTGTATGCGGCTGCCCATCTGTATGCGGCTGCCTATTTTTATGCGGCTGCCCCTCTGCATGCGGCTGCCTAGCCCCATACGGCTGCCCATCCTCATGCAGCTGCATGTTTCATATGGCTGCATGTTTCATGCGGCTGAGAAGACCCTCCATATGCGGCTCGGCCAGGACGGTCCAATTGAGACGCGTGGCGCTCTTCGCTACAATTGAAACACGTGGCAGTCTTATCTTTCCTGGAATTATGGGTGCTAAAAAATCCTAACAAAATCAGATTTGGTGCAATCGTCATAATTGCCCAGATCAAATCAAATCAAGCAAGTTTGGCAAGCTATCACAAATCACGAATGTTCATGGCAATCAACATTTATTGCCCACAGAGATTTGATGCAATCACATTAATTGCTCAAAATTATTATATTCAAGATAAGTGGACCAGATTCATTGATCCTTAACCGCCAACTTCTAAAGGGGGCAATCATTAGCAAACCCTAATGAGCACACCCTATTCTTATAAATAGCAAGGTGCCATTCCCTTGTGAAGAGAGAGAAAAAGGGCAGCAGAGAAAGGAGATAGGGCACTACAGAGACATCCAGAGATCTAGCAACCGAAGGCGCAAGGGAGTCTCCCCATACGTCCAAGAGCATTTCGTCACCAGAGCCAAGGCTGCGTCCGATCGTCCAAGGAGTAAGGCAGAGCTGCCGTCGCTTTTCCGAGCCTCTACCGTTATCCCCCAGAAAAACTAAACAATTGTACTTAGATTGCTGTACCTAGGTTTTCATCCCTAGGCTTTCTTTGTATGAGCGAGTTTGTATTGTGAAGTAAAAGTCCAGTCCTCCGATATAATTGTTCTGTTCTTTTATAATCAATGGCAAACACGATGGCGACTCTGCTGGGGACAAGCTTCTCCACGGCTGAGGAGTTGGTGACGCAATCGGATGCAGCCAAACTTGGCTCCACACAACAAAAGATGGTCGTCTGCTTCGACCAACATGCATTTGAAGAAATGCTCTCCGACGGGAGCGCTGGCCTGGTCCAGAAGCAAACCCGCACACAAAAAGCTCGTAGAGAGTGGAGGCCAAAATCATTCGCTCCTCCCCAAGCACTGGACGAAGGATTCTCTGCTGCCCAAGACGGCGAAGGCAACTCTCATACGGCCCCACTTCGAGCCATAGAGGACTCTGTTGTCCCCAAGTCCGGCAGAGGAAAGCACTACGATGCTGGACTTACAGGGGCAAAGTGTGATTCTACGTGCTCCAGGAAGAAGCCGAACAAAGGCACTAGCCGCACGTTGAATATTCATGCGGCCAAGATTGCCAGCCGCATGTATGATATCCATACGGCCGAAACTGCCAACCGGATACAGAATACCCATGCGTCCAAGATCTCCAGCCGCATGGAGAAGACTTATACGGCCAAGACTTCCAGCAGCATAAAGAAAGCCATGCGGCTACGATTGCCAGCCGCATGAAGACTGTCGATTCCAGCCACATGCCGTCTGCTCCATGCGGCTTAGGCTCGGTCTTCGACCACCTCTCCTATGGTCCTAATCTCTCATGCTCCCGAGAAAATATGTCTGACTCTCCGCAACACCACTTAGACTCTTCCTACTATGTCCTCTCACACACTAGAGTGAAGAAGTCTAGGGCAGCGCGAGCTTGGCAAGCTCAGTCCATTGTCCCGACCTCTGACCATCCGAGCGCTCCACATACTATTATGCGGGCCTCTGATGGGAAGTTGTACAGAACCACTCGAGTCCAGCCCCCGGCGGCAAATGGACAGAATGGTTCCCAAAAGTCTTCCAAAATCAAGGGAGCAAACATGGTCGTTCCAGACCCATCTGACTTGCGTGAGGTTATCCTCCACAAACGCAAGAAAAGAAAAGAGGCCTCGATGTGCAAAGAGTCTTCCCACAGAAATTACTGCACCCAAGTCATTGTCAACTGCTGTTACAACAACGCGACGGTACGAGAAGACCGGCAGTCCGTCTTCCAAAGATTACAACAGCCGAGCTCAGAGGATGAGGCACCTCCCGTCATCTCTTGCAACTCTACTCAGAAAATCCCTGTCGATGGGAGAGGGAAGAAGATAAACATTTCCAGCCCGAAGATTTCGACCACTATGACTAAGAAACTGTCGTCTAAACGGTTGTCCACCACCGAAGTTTTCCAAGGTACCCGTTTAAAGACGAAATCTGCTACAGTGAGAGATTCATCATCCACATCACTGGGGGTCGCTGGAACTGGGGGTAGCACTCCTTCGAACATCCACGACAATCCGATGTTCCAAGGAGACGAGCCCGGGAAAACAACTCTCCCATCGGATACAGCAGGTGTCGACGTCCCCGAGGACGTCCACGACTCTCAAGATGAAGCAAGCTATAAAGCTGGGGGTACTATTCCTTCTGAGTCTGAACCAGAGGAGAATATTCCCACATACCCCGACGACTTCTCGATAAAGGGATATGATTCGGAGGGCACGTCATCCACCGTCCCTTCCACGTCTACTCATGTGAGGACGGTATTCATGACAAACGACGAACAAGATGGTCCCAGTGATCGTCAACGCATCGACACTCTGGAGGCCATACTACGTACTTTGGTCAAATCGGTGGACGAGATCAAAGCAGCCCTTCCTACTCTGCAAGGAGGGACGTCTGGCCAAGCAAACTTGGGTCCCATGGTCAATGCGGACTCGAACTCAGCGGCACCAAACCCGAGCAATAATCCTCCTGAAATATCGGCTTCTACCGCTGCAGACGAGGCCAGGGAGGCAAGAAGAGAGGTCCAGGAGCTCCGGGCCATGTTCCATGCCCGAGAAAACTACCAAGACCTCAGGATACGACATCCGTATCCTGCTACGTGGAGAGATGTTCCCTTCCCACCAAAGTATAAACCGTTCCACATCAATCCCTATGATGAGAAGACCTCCGCAAGTCGGTACATCACTTACTTCGAGGTCACCACCGACTATCTGCCCCATGACGATGCCATCCTTACACGATTATTCATCGGGGCATTGGAAGGGGTTGCCTTCGACTGGTACCGTAACCTACCAGACAACAGCATCCACTCCTTCAACAGCTTCAAGTGCATGTTCTTAGAGAGATTCTACGAAGTAGGACAGGACGTCACAATGTCCACCCTCATGGACGTCGTTCAAGGGGAGAAGGAGCTGACAAGGAACTATATTGAGCGGTTTTGCCAAACCGTAATGAAGTTGCCATCTGGTAATCCGGATTCCTCCTTAATTGAAATTTGCCAAAAGAGACTGCTCCCAACAATCAGTCTCTGGATGGGCAAAAGTCAATTTAAGGACTGGAAGACGTTTATCATCAGTGCCACTAGCGCTGAGGACAGGTTAAAGAAGGCTCGCCAACTGGGATTGTACATTTCGGAGGGAGACGATAAGGACAAGCGCCCTAATACCAACAACAATAATGGTGGTAACACCTCCAATAATCGGGACAACAAGGACAAGCAGGCTATGGTGGCCGACACAGCCCAGAAACCTGAGTCAAAACCGGCAGACAAGTAATGGCCGCAAATGACCTACTCCTTCGAAGACGGCCACGTCAAGCCCATCTTGGACATTCTCATACAAGGAGGTAGAATTCAGCTCCCTCCACCAAGACGAAAACCTCGGCCGGCAGAAATGTAGAGTCCGAAATACTGCCATTACCATCGCTACGTCCACCATGCTACACACGACTGCTGCCAACTAAAGCGATACATCCAACATCTCATTGATTCGAACGCTCTGGCCATTGATTTCGAAGAGGTGACCGTGGCAGCCAATATGGTGTCAGTACAATTCGACAGCTTCCCTCCAACGGAGGCTCAAGACGGCGTGATACCCATCCCTCGGGCGACAATGGAGATTGCTAATCTTCCACCTCCTCGAGATCAGACAGCTGGTCTAGTGCCCCTCACCATATCACGAGGGAAGGTCGTGTGGGTCCATCCAGACTTGGTATCTGAAGTGACTCAGTCCACACTATCACGCCCCGATTCATAGAGTCATTTATTCACATATTTTATCTCTTGGAATCGATCATCCTCGCTTGGGCGTGATGCCGTACAAGTCTGGTATTGCACTTGTACAAGGCAAAGATGGTACATAATCGATTATTCTTCAAATAGGAATACATCGCAGCGGCAGAAACAGATAAATTGAATTTAATGAGGATGATCTTTCTCATTGAATAGAAGTACATCACTTCTTTATAGCAGCGAAGAAAAAAAGTAACTTGAAGCCACACAGAGATATGTAGAATTTTATTCTCTTTATTGATAATTGAAGAAGAGTACAAGACTTGTATTGAAGTACAATGATTACAGCACATCTCACTTTACATTGAAAACCAACTGAACAATGCTATACAGCTTACATTTGATATTTGGATACAATGGATTACAACTCGATATACCGACTTGGCTTACAATCTCACCGGTACAACTGATTACAATGTTCCATACATTATGCCCTTTATAAATAGAAGACATCATCTTGTGCAAGGAGAGCTTCTGTATGCCCAATAAATCTTCGATGCCGCGGGACCAATCCAGCTTATCTTCGTGTGAAGAACATTCCAAGCACGAGCACCTGTCCACAAAACGTGGGTCAGCACATCATCTATGTACTAGCGAGCAGAATCCAACCCACTCACATAAACCAACATTTAAAGTGATCATTTAAGCAAGCATTTATTAGAATGATCTTTCTACTTGGGGCCTAGCATCAGTTTACAGTTCATGGGCAATAATCATGGTGAAGCATGTAAACATATTCTCAGTAGCATTCATGTGGACATATCATTTATCATTCTTGGTGTTATCATGCAAGGCGCCATTGAGGCATCGTTAACATTAACATCTTAAACATGTTATGACAATTCTCACTTCAAGCATCACTTAGCATGGCCTCCATTGAGCACTATTTATAGCAAGGCATCTTTCTAGCATACTGAATGGGACATGTTAAGCAGGCAAGTTAAACCAACTTATACAATATCACAATTATGTGATTTCTTACCGATAGCCGACTTCTCGTACCTGTATCAAATACAGGTTATCCGATATACTTACTCTGCCTGCACAAAATATTCATTAGCATGCATCTCGACTAGATGGTAACTGGTGTTGTTAAACCATATGGACTCTTTTTATTTCATTTTATTTTAAGATAATACGGTCAGCATAGTAGGTGGCGAGCCTCTATGCCACTCCGCCTTATCCGTGCTCTGATAGCACTCATCATTATTTCCTCCTAGGCCGAATCGTTCCCCAGGGCCCTAGGAACCGTTCGAGGAAATTATTACTCAAACCTTGTATACAAGTTGTCCATGACCATGCGAATGCGTGTCCGACTCGATTGTGAACAAAATCGCATGGTAAAACATATTAAGAAAAGTAAAGGCAACAGTGCATCATTAGTCATATTCAATGACTTATTCACTTCATCATTACCATCATTTCATTTGGTGATCTCAACGATCCCAGCTTTATCGTTTCTCATTCATTGCTTCATTGCAACGTATCTCATATCATTCCTTTCATAAGAGGAACTTAACATTCATTCATTTCATAGGGACATTTATTTATTCATTCATTTCTTATAAGGGACAGGCAGCATTTCACATTCTTGCAACAGATATACAGAGACTACATGGTTCTAGTGTTTCATTCAGTTCATTGGGTCGATAGCACAGCCAGTTCATTTCTTATTCTATCATTCATAAGGCATCTTATTATTCAAGTGTTTTGTCGTTTCAGCAGCATTAAACATAAGGAACAAGGTTATTAATTCAATCTCAGGCATAGAATCACATTAGCAGTTCAATGTGTTGTATATTTCAATAATTTTCAGCATAAGCATCTCTATTATTCAGCAACTAACATATGGGACATTTAGGGGCAGTTCATAGCATTTCAATACTTCATTTATTAAGCATGAAGGAGTAAGGAGGAGGAAGGACAGTTCCACTCACTTGCAATAAAGGGTCTTCCTGTTCCGATCACACAATTCTACTATACGTAGCTCTACCAGCGAGCCACATTCCAATACCCATTCCATCTAGCCAGCTAAAAGAGACAACATCAGTCTCAATTCTCCCGATTCCCAACATAAGTCACGGTCCAATATTCTGATAGCATCAAACAAGCCAACCAAATGCCTCTTGCGGAGCGGGGCATTACATAATATACCACTCAGAAAAAGTTTCGTCCTCGAAACTTAAGGAAACAACTCTTCTACTAGATTCACTTAGTCACAACGAGTTATTCATTCAGCTTCAATTCAATATTCATTTCAGCACATTCGGTCATCTTAAAATAGCTATCAAACTGTACCATCTTTGCCTTGTACAAGTGCAATACCAGACTTGTACGGCATCACGCCCAAGCGAGGACGATCGATTCTAAGAGATAAAATATGTGAATAAATGACTCTATGAATCGGGGCGTGACACACACCACCCTCCATTGGCAAGAAAAAGAATAGAAAAGTCAGATCCTACCACACAATCTCGGCAGATGTCGAGGAAGTCGCAGCTGTCGTTACTCGGTCTGGTGCTCAATCCCAACCTACACCAGATAACTCGACTGAAGACATCAGCCGGCTACTGCCGACGCCCTGGGACCTTCTCAACCTCCGACAACCGACAAGCCTAGGCCGAAGGAGACTCGTTTTGACAAATTCCTCCGAAAAGAGGCAACTCATGGGCTGAAAAGGCCCTACAACTTTGACATCCTGGCATAATTGGCCAACACACCGGCCAAATTGTCATTATATGAACTCCTGAGACTCTCCAAGGATGTTCGCGTGGCTTTGAGTGATGCACTCCACAATACCGATGCATATCTAGCTCAGGTCAACCTCACGGAAGAGAGCCCGCCTGCAAATCTCCAAGACAGCGCTTGCACAGGAGCGATGCCCAATATTGTCTTCACTCCATAGGATATGCTCATCAAAACCAACCAGCATGATCGTCCGTTATACTACACTGGATACATCGGTGACGTAAAGGTGGATCGTATGCACATTGATCCTGGTTCTTCCATAAGCATCATCTCGAAGGGTCTGTTACATCATCTTTGCATCCCTATGCATCGCCTGACGCTAACAAGCTCTGCCATCAGTGGTTTCAATTCGGGCAGGAGCTACCCGATTGGGAAGATTCGCTTGAAGTGCCAAATTGGCGATCTTCAATCAGAAGTGACCTGTTACGTCATAGATACAAACACTTCCTACAATATCCTCCTGAGGCGCCCTTGGATTCACGATTACATGATTGTGCCTTCCAAGCTGCACCAGTGCTTCAAGTATGTCGACAAATACGGCTTCGTGAGGACAAAATTTGTCGACATCGATCCCTTCAAAGGGGTCGAATCATACTACTCAGGCTCCTGCTTATACGAAAAGTCAAAGAGGCACCTTGGCAAAGGAGATGCGCAAGCTCGAACTGAGACAGCCACAGGATCAGAAGAACCTCTGACGATCCACCTGTAGCTCCCCTTCCCGAAATTTTGTAATATTTTATTGTTATTTATTTTATTGGAATGGTAATTTTATCATTATTATTATTATTTTCAATGTTATTGTGGTTACTACTATATAATATTATATTATTATTGGTTTCTCCAGCTAAGGACCTCAGGCAAGTGCACTTTCTGATTGCTTTCCGATTCATAGTAGTCTTTTTATTTCATGTCTATACATATATCTTGCTGCTTGTTGACACGCTCGTTACACGGAGTTGTCGGGAGGGAAAATATCTTAGTATACATATGGACTACCCAGAAATATCCCAATATGTCTATTCTTGAACGATAGCCGCTGCACACGACACGTGCAGTGTGCCGGATTTACCCCATAGCCGTTCACATGTCAAAACAGATATTTCAAACCACCTAGATAGATGTCTTTTATTAGTTTTTTTCTTGTTTACTTCTCCATCGTGCCATGTCATCAGTTTTTTTACTAGCTTTCATATTCTATATGCTATTTTCATGTCTTGTTAATTCTATTGTGTTTTCGTATTGTCGTCGGTTTGTGTACTTGTTCCATTCATGACTGGAAACCAATATTTTTCAGGTTTAGCCACGATCACTCTTAGCACTGGGGAAGGCTTGGGTATGCTGAAATTGACCTAGAAATAGAAAGCAATTGTATCAATTTCATTAACTGTAAAATCTTGTATTTTCTTTAATTATAAATCTTGTAAATATTATAATAAATTTAGTAATGTGAATGAGCAGCAAATGTGATTTTTGAGCATTTATTTCTTGCGGGCTTGACAGCGTTCTACCGTCGATTCTGCGGCGAAGGCTGGCTTGGACACGTCTCGTATCCAAAAAAGCGGGTACGAGTCGTGACAAGTTTTTGTGGTGGCCCATACAGGTCAGTCTTCGAAAATTATGCGAACTCGTGGTAGTACCATATTAGTCGTACTGCTGCGAGCCTGCGCCCAGGAAATGCTCATTCACAATTAGAATTAAAATGATTTAAGAAGAATAACTAGGACTAGGAGTCCCTTGTTCAAATTGACCGTTGGGTAGTTAAGGTTATTATATAGGCCATGCAAATTAGATAGCTTGCAAGATCTCTATAGGTACACTATTACTTTTGATATGACAACGTGATCCAATGTGGATATACTAATCGCTTAGTATGTTAGACTTGCCTATAATTAAGGAGTTAATTTTGATTTTGATAAACTGTTTAATTATCTTTTGCTCTATTAGATATAAACATCATATCATGAGTTAGGATTGCCTATTTTAAATTCTCTTTTGCTGTAAGGAACTGGGTTTATAATTTTGATCCTGTCATTCGTGTATGAATCTTGAGTTAGATTTGATTTAAAGTTTTTCCTCAGCCATTTGCAATTTATATGAGGTAAATGTTAGGATGTTCATAATTTTCTTGTCGTCAGTTATTTTCCTCGGTCAACCTTTTACTTTAAGGAATAAGACTTATAGGCAGATGTTACACTTTCTATCATAGTCAACTAGTTTTGAAACCCTGGCGACTCCTTGAAGTCTTAGGAATATAGTTAGAGTAATTAAATGACTACAATAATTAGACAGCAGCGCACTGTCGCCAATTACCTGAGAGCGAAGAGTGTGGGTTTACTATAGCCAGCAGCGCACTGGCAAGGCACAACCCACAGAATTGAAATTATCCCGAAGAATCATAGTCTATGGAACATTTCTAAAACTATGTTCTCGTTGACCTCATTAGATCCTAGATACCCTTGTGCCAATATAGAGTAGAGTACCTGATAGCTTATCACACCTGAATCACGGAACCAAGGGTTTGTCACAGCCAGAGTATACAGGCGAGGCATAATTCTCGGTGAAATAACTTCGGACGTGATTACAAGTTTAGGATACTATAGAGAATAGAAAGATGTCCGGTGTGTTCCATAGGATCCAAAGCCAAAACTAGGACAAGTTCTGTAAGATTGAGTAGTCTCTCCCAACCTAGTATTCTGTGGTCCTTGTGATCTATGGACGATGTAATCGACTGACACTAATAGGTTTACCTAGAATATAGAATTTAGAGGTCCATAACCCCTTAGTCGACCAAAGCCTTATGGATATGAAGATAATAGGTTGTCTGTATAAGCAATGACACCGGATAAGGTTTTGATTCTTCCCAAAACTCGAACCACTCGTGCCTCCATTTAAAACTCGCATATTTATAATTTGACCCTCTTGACCAATATTGCTATTACAGCCTAGTTTTGCAAGCTTTCTCTTTTATCGAGCTTGATTCGAGACATATGTTTATTGGGGACGCCCGCTAACATATTGCCTAATCAGAATCATTGTATTACGGTCTGATCAACCATGATGCATTTGGTTCGCTTTTTCATCTAATTACCCTATATGGATTGAGATGTAGATATCTCTAGGGTCTCATTCGCGATTGCTTTGACAGTTCTTCTTGAATTATACATGCGCCTTGAACCAGGTAATTGTATTCGACGACATCTCTCTTGAACTCTTATTGTTTTTGTCTTTCACCGATTAGAAGGACGAAAGCTCGTAATTGATAGATAGATACAGAGTACCTCCATAGCTATGATAGTGGTATACGTGAATGTAGCTACCATCGGCCTGTCCTTGGCTTGACTTATATCTACCGTATTTCATTACACTGTGCCTTGTTCTTTATTGACCAGAGTTGAGGCACACTATCCGGACTTTGGAATTCTTCTAACCTCTTATTCCTAAAACCATATCCTAGCTTCTAAGGTGGGTAGACTGTAAGCTTTCAAAAATTTTGGGATATTCAAGGATTACCGATTGATTAGAATAAATTCCATTAGGATGATAGTTAGTGCCCCATGGACTCCCACTTTTCCTTTAGATCATTTTGTGTCCTCGACCGTGTCATTAATATTCGGAGCACGAGACCAACTGTTACCTTCTAACAGATTTCATATACAAGATCTAGACGAGTCCACCTTCATCTAGATATGTCATGTCCCACTCAAAACCGTCCCCTTGTACTCTATTTTTATGGTACGACTTTTAGGTTAAAAGGATTAGCCATAACCCTTACCGTAATACCGGTATATTTTTCGACTTCCCTTAGAGCTTCAACCTCGACTCAATTCCTGCGACCCAATATACGGTTGTGATCTACTCGAAGCCCACTATGCACATGCCACTAGTGTGCCACTCAATTGAGGCCTCATGTTCTACTTAAACACAAAAGTCACTAAAGGCGTATTTGGGCTTATGGACCTAGCTAACCAACCCGACTAGCAACTAGCTCAACCACTTAGAAGGAACCCTATTCTAGGTTACCCTAACCTAGTAGACACAGTTTTATCTTGGGATCTTGTTCAGTCCATATAGATTGAGATCCAAGGTTCATCCAACCAACGAGGGATGTCCAAGCAGGAAGCCCATTAAGACCCAGTAACATCCACCCATGCATACCACCATATTTGGACTATAGAACCGAACTATTTGTAATAGGTCCCCATAGCTATTATGTAGGCTCCACCCCTTAGAAAGTGAGGTCATTCGTAACCCTTATTACATCTACTTGGAAGTCGCGATACGAGCTTGTGTTGCATCATATCCCTTGCTTGTCTGTTCAAATAACCACGGACAAGAGCACAATCTTGATTTCTCAAATTCTATTCTATTTTGGAACCTTGTTTAGAATTTCGAAAATGAAATTTCCGTATTGCATGGATTGTAAGACCCTCCAAGAAACGAGGAGTTCTTCAATTTAGCGAGTGACTAGACTAGAGTAGCCTAATCTAGCAAATAAGTCAATGGTTCATAAACTCTTTTCCTATCAGTATTATTATGACACTCTCTTCCGCTCTTGAGACTTCATTTTTACTCTCGATTATTCTTCCTTATCTTTCTATCCTTCCTATTTCGGAGCGATGAATGGTCATGCTATTTAGACTTATCAATATATTTATTAGCTACTTGTGTAAGTTGTTGATTGTTAAAATTTTGGGTTGCTTGATATATATAAGAGGATTATAGACGTCATATGCAGTAGGTATCTGTTGGTAGGATGGTTAGAAACTAGTTAGAAGATTATAGATTTTAGCTGTGAGGAGTAGTGTGACCAAAGGTGGGTAGAAGTCCTCGAGGATTCATAACTACGAAATGACTAGAAGGAGAACACAATTATTTTCGAGAAATTAAATTTAAGGAGATTAAGGTTAAGGTAGACTTTTCTTTTGAATTTTAGAATAGTTATGAGTTAGAATTTCGAGGACGAAATTATTTTTAAGGTGGGTAGATTTGTAGCTCCCCTTCCCAAAATTTTGTAATATTTTATTATTATTTATTTTATTGGAATGATAATTTTATCATTATTATTATTATTTTCAATGTTATTGTGGTTACTACTATATAATATAATATTATTATTGGTTTCTCCAGCTAAGGACCTCAGGCAAGTGCATTTTTTGATTGCTTTCCAATTCATAGTAGTCTTTTCATTTCATGTCTATACATATATCTTGCTGCTTGTTGACACGCTCGTCACACGGAGTTGTCGGGAGGGGAAATATCTAAGTATACATGTGGGCTACCCAGAAATATCCTAATATGTCTATTCTTGAACGATAGCCGCTGCACACGACACGTGCAATGTGCCAGATTTACCCCCTAGCCGTTCACATGTCGAAACAGATATTTTAAACCACCTAGATAGATGTCTTTTATTAGTTTTTTTTCCTTGTTTACTTCTCCACCGTGCCATGTCATCAGTTTTCTTACTAGCTTTCATATTCCATATGCTATTTTCATGTCTTGTTAATTCTATTGTGTTTTCGTATTGTCGTCGGTTTGTGTACTTGTTCCATTCCTGACTGGAAACCAACATTTTTCAGGTTTAGCCGCGATAACTCTTAGCACTGGGGAAGGCTTGGGTATGCTAAAATCGACCTAGAAATAGAAAGCAATTGTATCAATTTCATTAACTGTAAAATCTTGTATTTTCTTTAATTATAAATCTTGTAAATGTTGTAATAAATTTAGTAATGTGAATGAGCAGCAAATATGATTTTTGAGCATTTATTTCTTGCGGGCTTGACAGCGTTCTACTGCCGACTCTGTGGCGTAGGCTGGCTTGGACACGTCTCGTATCCGAAAAAGCGGGTGCGGGTCGTGACACCACCTCCAAGCTCGCAAACCTGGCAAGACCGCACCCCTTACGGCCGTTCTGCGTAAGGATGCAATCATCTTCTCGTTACAAGAAGGGCAAATGATAATCCGGCTTCCAAGGTCCAGCCAAGCACCAAGGCCCACAACGGAGCTACTAACAATTAGACTGCCGAGAGTCGGCCAGCCACAAACAGAGGAGCTCAATCCCTCTGACAAGCCGATGACGATACGTCTTCCCAAGAAGAATCGTCACCCCGATGCAAAGTCGGGGGCTTCTAGCGAGCCAACAACTCCCCGCCCAGCATCGAGTACCAAGTTGGGGGTCGCTAGTTTGCCAACGACTCCACGTTCTGCTCCACCAGCAGAACCCCTGATGATCAAGTTGCCCAAGTCATCCTCTCAGTCTTCATTTATACAGGGGGTGGCCGAAGAAAAACCAGAATTGGCCAAGTTTGTGGCTGCTCACACTGATATTCCATCCGCAGATGATGTAATCCCGTTAGAAAAGATACCTCACTTCATCAATAAAGGGCTATCTTTGAACTACATCGAGCTTAATAAGCTCTGTACAATGTATGCTATGGAGCACGGTACAGGCACTCACCTACACACACAGGTGACAAATGTTTACACCGCAAATCAATTTACTCTCGTGGAAGACGCTTACCACATAATCGAGGGAGGGGACCATCCAATCATCTTCGGTCAGAAGAATAATCCATAGCCCTTCAAGATGGAAGAAGTTGAGCTCGAACCCGACACCGGGAGATTGTGTCTTTATCTGTATAGTCCCCAATCCAAGTACCTTATGCAAAAATAAGGATATGATCTGGGAACTACACCAGGCTTGAACTACGGCACTGGAAGGCGGTTACCCTTACAATCGCCGATTTCAGCTGGAAAGCCACGAGATTACTATAACAAGACCAGACGTGGGTTAGGTTATGTCACACCTGTGACAACACCCGAAAGCTTAGACGAAGAATGCGACTGGCACTCACACTCAACCGGATCACCCACTTCTGATTCGGACATCAGCATCGGGGACATGTTCAGGCAAGTCTGGTCCGTCAATATGGTACTTGTCGATGCCTATGAAGAAGATGAAGACATTCCCGAACTTCTTGAGCTAGAGCCATAGGTACAACTACTAGATGTGCAGTAGAAAAAGCGGTTCGAACAAAGAGAGCCTCCCATCGAGGATGAGGTTGTACAAGTTGATCTCGGTGATGAATCCTCCCCAAAATCCATCTTCGTCAGCAAGAATCTGACTGATGAAGAGCAAGAATCACTACTCGAACTTGTCAAAGAATATATTAATGTGTTTGCCTGGAGCTATGAAGACATGCCAGGACTAAACCTCGATGTCGCTCTTCACAAGCTCAACATTCGGCCAGATACAAAGCCAGTCAAACAACAGCAATAACGCTTTCGCCCAGGCATCATGGATGCGATCGAAGCCGAAGTCCACAAACTGATAGCTAGCGGCTTCATTCGTGAGGAACAACATCCGGACTGGGTCGCCAACATAGTACCAGTCCTCAAGAAGAATGTGAAGATTCGAATTTGTATTGACTTTCGTAATCTGAACGAGGCGTGTCCCAAAGACGAGTTCCCCATCCCTATTACCGACATCATGATTGACAACACCTGCGGCTTCGAATATGTTATTCATGGATGGTTTCTTGGGGTACAACCAAATTAAGATGTCTTTCGACGACGAAAAGTATATATCATTTCGAACACCAATCGGCACATACTGCTACACAGTCATGCCTTTCGGTTTAAAGAATGCTGGCGCCACCTATCAGAGAGGTATGAGCATCATCTTCAGAGACCACTTGCACAAAATAGTGGAATGCTATGTTGACGACATCACCGTCAAAAGCCGCTCTAAGGAAGATCATCTGTATGATCTAAGGACAGTGTTCGACCTGATGCGAGCGCACAACTCGAAAATGAACCCCACGAAATCCTTTCTGGGTGTATCTAGCGGGAAGTTCTTGGGTTTCATCATTACCTCCCAGGGAGATGGGTCCTCCGAGAAATCTCCGTGAACTCTGAGGCCTTCAAGGGAGGCTAGCTTACATCAGGAGGTTCATTTCTAACCTCTCCGGGCGATGTCAACCATTCACCCATCTCATGAAGAAGGGCGTCTCATTCGTATGGGATGAAGAATGCTAGCGTACCTTCGACAGCATCAAGGAATATTTGTCGAACCCACCAGTCCTGGTGGCCCCGGTTGCTGGAAAACCATTCCTGCTCTACGTACGAGCAATGGAGCATTCTCTCGGTGCTCTGTTAGCACAAAACAACGATGTAGTCCATGAGCAAGCTATATATTACCTCAGCCGAATGATGATCGGGCCAGAGCACCGATATATCGCCGTAGAGAAGGAATGCCTCGTCCTGGTGTTCGCCATTCAAAAGACGCGACACTATGTCACGGGGCAAACCATACATGTGATATCGCGAGTCAACCCCATCAGGGTCCTCATGACTAAACCAGGGGCACTCAGCTCTCGCCTCGCTACATGGGCAATATTGCTGTCCCCCTACCATATGATATTCGTCCCACAAAAGGCTATCAAAGGTCAAGCTCAGGCAGACTTTTTAGCAGCCCATCCAGGCTCGGAATCGGCCAGAATATATGAAGAAATCCCAGATGAGACCGCCGAATTGCATGCGGCCTCTCACGATGATATATGGCGAATGTTCTTCGACGGTGCTTCAAGGACCGAACCCAAGGGCAACATCGTCGTCGGAGTCGGGGTGGTGATGGTTTCTCCTTCCGGACTGGTGATCAATCGCGCTTACTCTCTCACAGAACCCTGCTCTAACAATATGGCTGAGTACAACGCTTTAGTCATTGGCCTCCAACTTGCAAAAGAGCTGGGAGTAGAATATCTTGAAGCATACGGCGATTCACAGTTAATCGTCAATCAAATCCTGGGTTCGTACGAAGTCCGCCATGAAGACATGATCTCCTATCACCAAATAGCGATCAACATCATCTTGTCATTTGAAAGGTTCTTCATCGAACACGTCCCCAGACTCTAAAATATCGAAGCCGATGCCCTAGCAGGCCTTGCCGCTTCTCTAGTAGTGCCGAACCATATTCATCATTTGGTGGACGTGATAGGCCATGAACTGGTCTGTCCCAAGAACAATGTTCAATTCGTGGCGAGTTATTCCGCTCAGAGGATCGACGAAGTACCAGACTGGAGACAACCATTCATAGACTTCGTAGTATACGATATCCTGCCCGAGAACCCAAAGGAAGCCACCTCTATCAGAAGGCGTTCTCTCAGATTCTTCTACGATACAAAGACGAAAATGCTGTATTGCTGATCCTACGATGGGTTACTGCTTCGATGTTTGTCAAATACAGAAGCAAAAGAAGTCGTACGTGAAGCTCATGACGATGTCTGCGGGGCCCATCAGCCTGACCTAAAATTACAAGACCGTCTTCGCCGAATGGGCTACTACTGGCCCACGATGGTAGCAGACATAATAGACTATGCATGAAAGTGCAAAGCCTGCCAAGTCTACGCGGACTTCATCTACCAGCCATCCGAATTTCTACATCCGATAGTGGTATCCTGGCCATTCGAAGCATGGGGAATGAATATCATTGGTCCAATCACTCCACCTTCGTCTCGAGGACATCACTTCATACTCGCAGTCACAGATTACTTCTCCAAATGAGCGAAAGCTGTTCCGTTTGCAGAAGTGAAGACTTCAAACGTGATCACTTCCTCAAGCATCACGTCATCTATCGCTTTGGACTGCCCCGAAGGATCATCCACGATAATGGTCCGTCGTTCGCAAGCTACGCCTTCTATCGATTCTGCGACAAACACCGAATTCAGAATATTGCTTCGACGCTATACAATTCGGCAGCAAATGGGTTGGCAGAGACATTCAACAAAACCATCATCAAGTTGCTCAAAAAGTTCGTATCATCCAACAAATGATGACTGGAACGAGAAGCTTGGTGAATGCTTATGGGCATACCGTACTACAGCCCGAACGGCCACTGGGAACACACCATTCTTTCTGGTGTACGGGAGCGAGGCAGTCCTCCCATTGGAGACTCAAATACCCTCGCTCTGCGTCGCTCTCACTTACCAATTGACGACGGACGATAACTACCGTCGCCGGCTACAAGAGTTAGAGGCCTTAGATGAAAAGTGCCTCTTGGCTCAGCAACGAATCGAGCTATACCAAGCACGCATTTCCGGAGCCTTCAATAAGAAGGTTAAAATCAGAATATTCCAAGTGGGCGATCTCGTTCTGGCAGTTCGGAGGCCGATGGTTATGACTCACAAAATCGCCGATAAATTCCAGCCAAAGTGGGAAGGGCCATTTATCATTGAGGCTGTATTCTCCAACGGTGCTTACCGCCTCGCGAAACAAAACGAAGACTTGCTCATGTTGCCCGTTAACGGCAAGTTCCTGAAGAAATATTATGTCTAAACGACATTCCCCAAATCCTGGAGTATTGAGTTATGTACCCGCCGGTACCTCTGAACTCATAATCACAAAATCCCAGAGTGTTGAGTCATGTACCTACCGGTACCTCTGAACTCACATTCTCTAAATTCCAGATTACTGAGTTACGTACCCGCCGATACCGCTGAACTCACATTCTCCAAATTCCAGATTACTAAGTCACGTACCCGCCGGTACCGCTGAACTCACATTCTCCAAATTCTAGATTACTGAGTTACATACCCGCCGGTACCTCTGAACTCACAATCACAAAATCCCAGAGTGTTGAGTTATGTACCCTCCGGTACCGCTGAACTCATATTCTTCCTCCATAAAATTCTAGATTATTGAGTTATGTACCCGCAGGTGCCTCTGAACTTACATTCCGGTCATTCTTTTAGGTAGTAAGTCATGTATGACTATACCTCTGAACTTATTCTTTCGAAAGAGCTCCTCCCTCATGATCCACTACCCGCACTCTCAATGCACAAAAAGGGTAATAGATCCACAAAATTTTTAAGACGACCACGTCGATGTTACCTCTGAGTCATCTCACTTCCGCCAAAAACAAATCACCCCCTACATAGAACCTCCATGTCCTCATTACCTCTGAGTCATTCTATGTACCCCTTCATGGAGTCTACTCCTGCCATGTCCTCCTTACCTCTGAGTGGGAAGGCTCCATCGAAGAAACACTCATGCTTGTCATGTCCTCATTACATCTGAGTAAGTATGCTGGTTCTCTTTCGACTTATTATCCGTACCCAAAACCGGAGTACGCCAAGGATAATAGGTCCATAAATGTCCTCTGTTGACCACAAATATCCTCCTCTGAGTCCACTCCTGCCATGTCCTTATTACCTCTGAGCAGAAAGACTCCGTGGTAAAACCCCCATACTTGCCATGTCCTCATTACCTCTGAGTAAGTATATTAGTTTTCTCTCGTCCTATTATCCGTATCCTGAACCAGGGCACGCCAAGGATAATAGGCCCACAAATGTCCACTGCTGACTACAAATGCTGTACTAAGTTTCCTAGTACATGCACACTATTCCTCATAATTCCCCGGGAGCCCAGCTGCTCCATAGCATTCTTTCTCCCAATACTAGGCACGTCCATGACCACTTTACAGTAGAATTGTTCCAGGTGTCCCCATCAAACTTGTTATCCATACCTAAAACCTAGGTATACCAAGGGTAACAGGTCCACAAACAGTCCCCCAAGCGGGACAAACACCACCATAACACCACATGCACAACAAACAGTACAAATAAAGGGTAGAATAAAGCATACTCTTTTATTTGGAAAGCGAAAGTACTACATGTTCTAGGGACAACGTTCCACTTAAAGAAAGAAAAAGAACAGAAACAAAAGAAGAAAAAAAAAAGCCATCTATGGTTCGCCGGTACATAATTCCAGGAGACGGTTTTTTACCAAAGTGGTCCCCTGTTCAAGCCGCTGCCTAGCTCGGCGCTCAGCCTCCTGGGACAATCGCTCCGCATTATCCAAGTCCATATGTGCCTTCCAGCCATCCTCCAACTTCTTCAGGGCAAGCTCCAGGCCAGCAGAAGCTCGATTAACTCTGTCAGCCTCCTGGATAATCTGCCTCCTTTCGGTGCGGGCAGCTTCAAGCTCAGACTCCAGGAAAGCTAACTTCCTCTGAAGCTCAAGGATCTGCTCCCGCGTGTCAATGACCCCACGGGAGGCAGTCGCTTCCCGAGCCATAACATCTTCGCTCTCGCGACTCAACTGATCATATCGATCAGACAGATCGCGGATGTCCTTCAGTATGACCGGCTTGGTCTTATCCCGAGCAGCCCTTATCTTCTCTACAGCAGCTGTGAGGAAACTGCGCTCCTGATTTATAGTAGTAGACAGATCAGCTTGCCGCAACACCTAAAGCTGGGCTACCAGCTGATCAGCCTACAGTAATTTTGCCTCCAGAAGCGCAGCTACCCTCCCCCACCGGAAAGAGTCTAAAGAATATCAATATGACCCTGGGCGTATTGCCGGGCCAAGGCAAAAGGGGTCCCTCGTTCCACAGCACCCGTAACCCCCTCTTCAAATGGCGATAGAAGCTGTCAACCACGTCCTGTGACGCTTCATCCAGAACTTCTGTAGAGGATGGCGTCAAAGGAAGTGTGGCTGGCAATGTCGAAGGAGGCACACTAGAACTTGCCACCAGAATAAATTCCGAGCGGAAAGATGCACGGATAGAGGCTAACTCCTCCTCCGCCACCCAAAGAGTCTGGACACTCGGCAGAGCAGAAAGGTCGACTCTCGGAGCCGCCTGAGCAAAAAAGGATGCAAGGACCATGGTTCCCTGCCCTGGCTGTGCCGCCACCTGACTCCCCGAACTCGAGCCAGCGGAAGGTCCTTCAGTATGTGTCAGAAGAGGAGGGGGTACGCTCCTCTCCGCCAGTTCTCCTTCGGCAGAGCCTGTCTCAACAATGTCTATCATCGGCACTGGAGAGGCAGGACTTGTATGTCCAGAGCAACCATCAATCAATCTAACCCGAAGGATGTGATGATAGAGCAGATAGACCTCCTCATAAGTTAAAATTTGGCTTATCTTACCAGAGGAGGAGCATGGAGGCTGTAACTCGCTCGCAGCTGCCGTGGTCTCCTCACCCGCGACCTCCAAGTTAAATTCAGCTAGTTCTTCTGTCCCAGCTACCCCGGAAAGGGATCCAGCCAGTTCAGCATTACCTTGATGAAATTCAGCAGTTTCGGGGATAGGTTCATTGGAGCCCCCGTCGTTTCGAGTTGTGACCTCAGCAACCTGAGATTCCTCTTCTCCTGACACCTACGAGAGGGAAGGAAAAATGATTAAGATCAAAGCTAGAAGAAAGGAAGAACTAAATAAAGATGGTAGTAACTCGTCTTACCTCCGAAGCGGGGTCAACCTCCTCGCTTCTCTCCCCTATAGTTAGTTTGCGATGTCTGGTCGCAGCCTGCTTTCGGGAGTAAGGAATACCGCCAACAGGGGAGATTTACCTGCTATGCTTCCGTACAGGACCAGGCGCAACTGGTGGCTGATCCGCCACCATCTTATCTGACATAACAGGAGGCTGATCCGCCCCAACATCGTCCACCAGAAGGGAAGAGTTATCTGCATCATGCTTGTCGTCCTCATCATCCGCATTAGTGGAGTCCGAGTCTGGCGCTTCGACTATATTCTTCTTCTTCTTCCTTGTCTTAGCCCCCTGGGGCTTCTCATCCAGGCCAGTACCAACAATAAAACTGGCACCCGGGCTAAAACCGATGGGGAGCTTGTTTGTCATAACATGGTATCGGGCCGCCATACACAAAATCTCTACCGACGCCTCAACATCAGGAATCGAGAAAGTGGTACGGGTATGGAACATATCATAGTAGTGCCAGGCCCTGATACCGTCAAAGTAGCTACCTTCAAAACCCAGACAAGAGCTGGGACTGTCCAGAAAAAGCTGGCTGTATCTAAACTATCGGGCAAACCTGCTGGGTAAGTAAGGCTCCAGGAAGACAGCATTGCGGTTACGATTTACCAGGTGGGCGGGGCGGATGCACAACCATAGAAGCATCTGGCCGTCTAGAAGCTGAGGAGGCACAATACCGTCGAGATGTACGTCCACTATTTCCTCAGCAGTAAAACGAGGGACGGATACGAAAAAGTCGTACCTATCTGCTCTCGCCAGCGCCATCCGGCAGGCACGTATGGTCTCGTACTCCCAAGGCTCATTGGATAACGGAAGATAAAAGTGTCATCAGCAATCATGCCATCTTCAGAACCCGGCCTCATCAAAGACGGACAGTGCATCAGCAGCCACCCCATCAGATAATGATAGGGCAGCTCTGTCCGTTCAAAGTCTTTTGTCACATCGCAGGCAATGACCTTGGACATAAAAGTACGGAGGCCACGGTGTATACTGCACACCATGGCCGAGAGAAGAGCTAGTTTAACTCCAAAAACTAGCTTCACAGCAGGGAGGATAAAATTACGACAGATCCTCTTAATAGAACCAGCTCCTCCTGAGACTACGCAATTCTGCAGCCATACCATCAAGAATCCTGCCAGGAGCGCCTTCTCTGACAGCTCTTGGGTATCCTGATAAAAATAACCAAAAGAGTCGGTTTGACTCCTAAATCTGTCACTGGTGGTGGCCACCCTCTTGGCCGACGACACCAAGGCCTGAACCGCCTCCCGGGATTGAGGACTTCGGAAAGTAACCCAGCCTGAGGCTCCCGTCGAGAAGAGATAGCTTACCCAGTCCTTAGTGTGGGGAGCATTCCCTTCTGAGCTGCTATCCTTTTTGGCTATCCGCTGGCACATGCTATAGTGGCACAATACCTCCTGATAAATAGCCACGAAGCCCGGATACCGTTCTTCCAGCTCTTTGAACTCCTCATTCGTAGGAGTGTACACCTCAAAAGCCCCCAAGGAAGCTTGGAAACTACGTGCATCTCATGGAGTGCAAGCCCCATTTACCCTACAGGTGTATAGAAGGTTTCCGTACGACGATTGTACATCTCCAGCAGAGCCATGAATAATTTCTTATTTACGGGTTAGCCATGGCTGGTGCCCCGAATAGCGTGATAAAGACCAATCTCACGCAAAAGAGTCTCATACTTTTGCGAGATCCACATAGACAGATTGATCCATGGGGGGATGAGGTGTATCCAACTTGGGAGTGTCAATCGGCCAATTGGATAGGAGCCTTTCCGAGCAAGCTGGTTCAGGAAAGTGTCGGCTGTAGAGAACGTGAAATTGGGACCCAGCACATTCAAGAAAGTACCCGGGGCCAGTCCCATTATATAACGGCTGGCATGCACCTTGCCCGCACACACTGACTTCATGTTATTGTTGTAATGGATGTCGCCCACAAACATCCCATTCTGGGTAGGGGTCAAAGACTCTTCCATCTTTCTGTCCAGCGGAAGCATATTAAACCAAGATAGTGGGAAGTGACGCTCCATTTGAGGGATGCGGATCGCCATCCCGTTAGAAATAAAGCTCCAATTCTCTGATACGTCCAGAACTTGACTGTTCTTCACAGTCAAAGCGTCTCCGAAGAAGAACGCATGCTTCAGGTATTCCCCTTCTAATTTCCCCGAATTTATTATGGCACATAGGAAGTAGAAGGGTTGGTTCTTGAGGGCATTCAACCTCGTCAAAGGATCGTCACTAGGAAACTGGTCCGCCACATACCGGACTATCTGGTCGTACCTATAGCCCATAGCGGCTTGGGTACGACCCACCAGAGGTTCTCCGACAGCATTAACTGGAAAATTTACTGAAAGAAGGACAAAAGAAACAAGTTAAAAAGATGGACAAGGAGAACTGATTGGTGTTTTCGAGCTTATGCGACTCCAATTTAATAGAGTCTCATGCGGCCCAACTCAAAAAACACTTATGTGGCTCCATCCAGCAAAGGTTCATGCGGCAGTGTTCTCATATGGCTCTGTCTAAACGAAGTCTCATGCGACAGAGTTCGGATAAGTTTATGTGGCTCATGTGATAAAATAAATTCGTGCGAGCCTATGCGGCCCAACGCAGCTTATGCGGCCTCGTTGGCGAGGTGCTTATGCGGCCATAGTAATAATTCTCATACGACTCAGACATGGAACATACCCCATGCGGCTCAGACATGAGACATACATGCAGCACACATGAAGATGAAGGCTCGCGCATAGAGCATGCGACATAGCCACAACAGTTAGGGTTTCAAGCTCGCACAACATCCTTACCAGCAATAGTGGGGTGGACGTCGGGGTGAACTGTGGGCACGTCGACTGATGGAGGAGCTGCCATATTATCATTCGTCGCCGTAGTCGAAGTTGAAGCAACTTTCTCGCCCTTTGCCGTCGCAGCCGACGAAGACGTCGCCTTTTTTCCCTTCGCCGTAACAGTCTTCTTGGGAGCCATCGATGATCGAAGAAGAGGATGACAGTTAGGGCAGGAAAGGCTTGAGTTGAAGGAGAGAGTAAAAAGATTTCTTCTCTTAATTACTCTTATTTATAGGAGGACAAAAGGGGAGAGGAATCACGTGGACCGATGAAGCGCTTCGGGTCGTGTGCTGCAGGAAAAATCGACTCCTAGGATTTTGCCCCCTCTCATGAAGGAGATTCATCCAAAGATTTAATAAGCCGACTCTTGGGACCCCCCCCCCCCAAAGACGGCTCAAATCAAAGGCAATCAATGCAAAGATTTGCACACATGGCATGAAGATGTGGCAAGAAGCCTATGCGGCCAAGCAGATCATGCGGCTGGAAAGCCCATGCGGCTCAGATGGCCATGCGACCGAGGAGGCCAGGCGGTTGAGACATCCATGTGGCCAGAACATCCTATGCAGCCCGAAGAGTTTTTACATGGCCATGCTTCTTATTCAAAGTATTTCAATTTTACAAATTGAAAACTTTGAAGGGGGTCTTCTAGAAGCATGGAAAAAAAATAAAGAAAGACCTATGCGGCTTCGACAGAAGGATCCCCATGCGGTTCAGGATTCCCATGCGGCTCAGGATCCCCATACGGCTCAGAAGTCCATACGTCTCAGGGGTCCATGCGGCTCGGATCGATCTATGCGGCTCAGAAAGAAGCCACGTGGCCTTCAACAGTTTTTCTCTATATTTCAGCTACATTTAATGTCCTGACAGCTGCTCTGACAAATAATAGCTATGATAGCTCTGACATAAGGACGTAATAATGACTCTTACAGGATGGCGTGATCCAAGGAAAGAGAATAAAATCTTCTTACAGCTGGCAAAATCCATAAAGTCCCGAGGCCACTCCATGCGGCTGCCCATCTGCATGCGGCTGCCTGTCCGTGTCCCCATACGGCTGCCCATCTGCATGCTGCTGCCCATCCCGATACGGCTGCCCATCTGCATGCGGCTGCCTATCCCCATACGGCTGCACATCTGCATGTGTTTTCCATAAAATATAAAAGAGCAGAACAGTTTTATGGGAGGACTGGACTTTTACTTCACGTTACAAACTCGCTTGTACAAAGAAAACCTAGGGACAAAAACCTAGGTACAGCATTCTAAGCACAATTGATTATTTTTGATTCTGGGGGATGACAATAGAGGCTCGGAAAAGCGACGGCAGCTCTGCCTTACTCCTTGGACGATCGGACGTAGCCTTGGCTCATGTGGCGAGATACTTGGCGTTGACGAAGAAATGCTCTTCTTGCTCTCCTCGTATTGCTCTTCTGGCTTCTCTCTCTCTGGATTAATCTCTGTGTATTTTTTTCTCTGATTATTGGGGGAGCGTCGTTTTGCAAGGGAATGGCACCTTGCTATTTATAATATTGGGGGGGCATTATTAGGGTTTGCAATGATTGCCCATTCTCAAAGTGGCGGTGGTCTGGTAAATGATCAATCTGGGCCATTAATCTTGAGCGTGAAGGATCTGGGCCATTAATGAGGATTATGCCAAATCATGTCAGCAATTAACGTTGATTGCAATAAATCTCCATCATGATGATTTGCTGATATCCACAAATCTAAATGAATCAATTTAATTCATTCTATTGCCACGTGTCCCAAATTATTGGGATCTGACCCAAAATTTGATTATTTTTAGGACACGTGTCCTGTCATCATTGTTGAGCCGCATGAGGAGCGTTCGTGTTTGGACCGCATGAAGGTCGTAATGACCGAGCCGCATGAAAATTTTTATGACCGAGCCGTATGAATAGTCTCTATACTCGGACCGCATGAAGGTTGTCATGACCGAGCCGCATGAATATGTTCATGACCGAGCCGCATGGGGGTCTTCATGACCGAGCTGTATGAGAGTCTTCATGGTCGGGCCGCATGGATTTCTTCATGGCCGAACCGCATGGGGGACCTTCATGATTGAACCGCATAGATTTCTCTGTACTGGCCGTATGAACTCGTTCATAAATTTGCCTTGAAGCTGTGAGGATTTTCCCCAATTCCCTAGGAAGATAGCGCTCTTATGTCAGTCATTATGACTACTTTTCGTCAGGGCTGTCACCTGTCAGCTGTCAGCCGTCAGAGCATTAATTGTCGGCCATCAGAGCATTAATTGTGTTTGAATGACGCTGGGTATAGCCGTTCTAAAAAGACACGTGGCTTTCCTCTGCTGGTCGTATGGAGTCCACTCTGTGTTTGAGCCGCATGGGACTCTTTAGCCGCATGTGGCTACTTGGCCGCATGGATCATTTTTCTTCTTTTTTATGCTTCTACAAGACCCCCTTCAAAGTTTTTAATTTGCAAAATTAAAATACTTTGAATAAGAAGCATGATTATGCCAGAGCCGTAAGGATGTATTCTGTCCTAGCCGTATGGATTTGACTAGCCGCATGACTCTCTGAGCCGTATGGGCTATTTTGGCCGCATGAGCTTCTGGCCACGTCTTCCAGCCACGTGTGCAAATCTTTTGTAAATCTTCTGCATTTAATGCTCTTGATTTGCTGTCAGATTTTAAGAGCCGCTTTTTGGGCCAGGATCCCAAGAGTCAGGCTATTATTAAGCCATTTTGCCTCGATGACCGAAGAGTCGGTCATCATTTTACACGCGGATCGAGGCATTTCTTCTTTGTCTATAAATAGGAACACTTTCGTTCTGGGAAACCTCCTTTGCTCTCTTCAATCTTTCACTGTTCTAACTCTTTTCTCTTTGCTCTCTTCAATCTTTCGCTGTTCACTCTGTTCATCCCGACGTTCATCCGCCTATTGCTGGTAAGGGCGTTGCCTTAGAACCCTAACTGCCATGGCTCTGCTGCATAATTTATGTACAAGCCGCATGTACAAGGTTTCGTCGATATGGTCGCATAAGCACTTCGCCCAGGAGGCCGCATGGGCTTGTCATACTCGATCTGAACCGCATATATATTTTCGATTTGGGCCGCAGGAGCGTAGTTCACTTTTGAACCGCATAAGCTCATCTGCTTGTAGTCGCATGAGTCTGTCTGTTCAGGGCCGCATGAGTCTGCGTGGACTTTGAACCGCATAGTCTCACCTGAATTCGAGTCGCATCCGCCCCTAGGTTTGTCTGTTGAGTCCATGTGAACCTTGCACCGCATAGGCCCTTCCCCAAACCACAGAAGCTTCATAAGCTCATCTGAACTTAATTTGTATGGACTCGTCTGACTCGGAGCCGCATAAGGCTATGATGAACAGAACCGCATGGACTCATCTGGTTCTGAGCTGCATAAGGCTGTGACGACCCGAGCCGCATAGACTTAAATGATCTTTCAAATGTTTCTTTGTTTGACTATCTTCTAATCTTGTTTCTTTCATCTTTCTTCAGTGAATCGGCCAGTAAATCCTGCAGGGGAACTCCTAGTGGGCTCGAATCAGTTTGCCTTGGGCGTGCGTCTTGATGACTTAATTAAATACGTGCTGAATCAATTTCCTGCTAATGAGCCTTCGGGAAGGTTGAACGCCATCGAGAATCAGACCCTCCATTATCTCCGTACCATGATGAATTCTGGAAAGTTGGATGGATCATACCTGAAGCCCTCATTCCTCTTCGGAGACGCTTTAATCATAAAGAATCCCCGAGTATTAGAGATCTCTAAGAACTGTGATTTTACTTTGGATGGGGTGGCGATCCATATTCCTCTCATGGAGCGTCATTATCCTCTGTCGTGGTTCAATATGGTATTGTTGGACAGGAAGATGGTGTGTAACTTAACTCCTACCCAATCAGGGATGTTGATGGGCGACATCCATTATAACCCGAACATTAGGTCAGCGTACGCGGGTAAGGATTCCGTCCTCCGGTACATGATGGGACTGGCTCCAGGTACTTTTATGAACGTATATGGTCCCAACTTCACATTCACTCAAGCTGATACATTCCTGAATCGGCTTGCTCGCAAAAAATCTTATCCCGTTGGCAGACAGGTATTGCAGAACTGGATAAACCCTACTTCTATGTGGGCCCACTTAACCACTTGGGTTCTGCAGACCTACGGGACATTCCTGCGGAAAGTGGGACTCTATCATGCCATCCGGGGTACCTGTCACGGGCTTCCTATCAATAAGCCATTGTTTGTGGCACTCCTGGAGATATATAACCGGCAAACGGGGACGTTCTTCGCATCGGAAGGGGATTTGGGGCTTGCTCTCCACGAGATATATACTATCTCCAAGCTTCCGTGGGGGAACGAGCCTTTCGAGGTGTACACCCCGTCGAACGAGGAGCTCGAGGACCTGAACCGAAGACTCCCAGGTTTTGTTGCGGTGTACCAGGAGTTGCTATGCCATCATAGTGCTTGTCACCAGATGGCTATAAAAAGGAGGATAGCTCAGAAGGGAACGCTCCCCACACCACATCCTGGGTAAATTATCTTTTTAAAGTTGGCCCTTCTGGCGAGGTTATTCCTCGAACCCCTCAAACCCAGGGAGAGATAAAAGACCTGATGTTGAGCGTCAAGAAGTCGCGGTCTAATAGCGACATATTCGGGAGTCAAGCTGACTCTCTTAGCTATTTTTACTACGGTACCTGGCAGATGTCTGAGAAAGTGCTCCTGGCTAGATTTTTGATGATATGGCTACGAAACTGCGTAGTCTCGGGGGGGGGCAGGTTCTATTGAGAGGATCAGCCGCCACTTCATTCTCCCTGCCGTTAAGCTGGTATTTAGAGTTAGACTGGCTCTTTTCCCAGCTATGGTGTGTAGCATACACCATAGTCTTCGAACATTCTCATCCAAGGTTATTGCCCGCAAGAAGACGCTGGACTTTGAGCGCATAGAGCTACCTTTCCACTATTTGATGGGGTGGTTGTTGATGCACTATAAGTCTTTGATAGGATCTGGAACAGCGAAAGATGCTACAGACGAAGACGCTTTCCTTTTCTAATGCCATCACCAACCTTGGGAATACAATACTATGCCAGCTTGTCGGAGGGCGCTGGCGAGGGTGGATGGGTGTGACTTTTTCGTGTCTGTTCCTCATTTTTCTGATGAGAAAGTGAGGGATGTACACCTTGATGGTACCGGACCTTCTCACTTTCTGTCTCCGAAGATGCTCACCTGGTTGCGTAACATTCGCCCCGCGTATCTAGTTTATCGTAACCGCGATAATGTGTACTTGGAGCTCTACCTGCCTAGTAGGTTTTCCTGCCAATTTGGCTATAGCCAGTTATTTCTTGACTGTCCCAGCCCTTGCTTGGGCTTTGAAGGTAGCGTTCTTGATGGTGTCAGGGCATGGAATTATTATGACGCTTATCATACTCGGGCCAGCTTCTCGGTCCCTGATACTAAGGCCCCGAGGAAAATTTTGTACGTGGCTGCCTTGTATCATGTTATGGCGAACAAACCCCCTGTCAATTTCGATCCGAGTACCAGTTTCATCGTGGGTACTGGTTTAGAGGAAAAGCCCAAGGGGGCTAAGGCTAGAAAGCAACTAGCGCTCCAGACTCCCCTCCCTGAATCAGAATCTTTCGAGGCGGTAGAGGAGGATGATGATCATGATAGCGAAGACTCTCTTTCTTTTGGGGGTGAAGAAGTAGCGGATCAACCGCTTGCCACACCAGACGAACCGGCGGAGGATCCGTCGCTTGCTACACAAGAGGAAGTAGTGAGGGAAGGACAGCCTCCCGCTGTGCCTGGTCCCTCACGCAAACGAGTCAGACGCGAGTCTTCTGACGGTAGAACGACCTTTTCTGTGAAAAGAGCCGCCGTTAGGTCTCGTGGGTTGCTTATTACCGAAAGGGGTGAGGATGCTGACGGTGCTCCGGAGGTAAGACTATGTTGGAGCTATCTCCTTGTTGTGGCTTTCTTTTTTCTTGGAGATATGACCTAATCATTTTTTCCTTGCAGGCATCTGACGAACCAGGCTCTCCTGAACCGTCTGCTGCCCTTGGAGTTGATCCGGCCCTTGCTGCTTTGATTAGCGGCATATGTGTCGCGGTTTTTTCTGCGGGGGCCCTCTCAGCGGCGGCTGGGGACTCCCACGTTGCCGAGGCCTCCGTCCGGGGTGACGAAGGTTTCCTCGGGCCTGTCTCCGAGATTGCTGAGTTTCAGCAAGGCGACGCCGATCTCATCGCATCCCCTTCCGAGGGTGCCGGGGCGGAGGAGTCTATTATATTCGACTCGGAGGCCGCTGGTGGAGAGGTTGTGGTGGCCGTAGGCGAACCTCAGCCTCCACACTCTTCTGCTGGTAAGATAAGCCAAATATTGACTAGTGAGGAGGCTTATTTGCTCTATCAACATATCCACCAGGTCAAATCGATTCATGGTTGTCTTGGCCCTACATGTCCTGACCCTTTACTTCCCACAGCGGATGTTCTTGGGGAAGGCTCGACCTGCTGCGATCTGGAGGGAAAGGAGCGTTTTCTCTTCTTCACCGACTCATGTCGAGGGGCCTCCCGCCAGCTCCGGGCAGATGGGAGTGGAGCTTGTTCCGGGAGCGATGGTCTCCGTCTCATCTTCTGCTGCTTATACGGCTTCAGAGACTGACTTCTCGGCCCTGCCGAGCATTCAAGTTCTGCGGGCTGCTGAAGAGGAGTTGGCCGCTGTTTAGTCGTCTTTCCGCATGGAGTTTGTTTCCCTCGTGGCAGGAGCGGCAGATTCTGTCGTGTCTTCTTCAGTGTTGCCAGCTACACTCCCGTAGACACCGGCTTCTTCGGAGGCTCTGGACGAGGTGTCGCAGGAAGTGGTCGACAGCTTCTATCGCCATTTAAAGAGGGGCGTAGATGCTGCCGTAGAACGGGGGACCCCTTTTTCTCTGTCTCTGCGGTACGCTCGGGGTCAGATTGAAACTTTAAAGACTCTTCCTGGCGGGGTGGGGTTGGCTGTGCTCTTGGAGCCCAAGTTGGCAGAGGCTGATCAGCTCGTGACCCGATTGTTGGTGTTACGGCAAGCTGACTTGCCTGCTGCGATTGAACGGGAGAAGGACTTCCTTATTACCGCTCGGGATAGGATAAAGCTCGCTCGAGACACTACCGGGCCAGTTGTGAAGGGGGACCTTGACAAGCTTTCTTCTTCGTATGACAGGCTGGGTCGTCGGAGTCAAGCCTGTAGGACTCGGGAAGAGTCTGCTTCTCGCGGAATAGCTGACACGAAGGAGCGGATTCTCGCGCTTCAGAGGGAATTGGCCTTCCTAGAGTCAGAGCTGTAACTCCACTTCCCGGTTTTTAAAATAAATAAATTCGATTTCAAAAATTATATAATTGTTATTATTAGCTTTAAATAATAAATTAGTTTTAATTTATAAATTTGGTAATCTATTTTAGAGGGAATTAATTTTGAGCTACTTTTCAAATTTGAAAAGTTGTTTTAACAACTTTGGGCCCACCATGTGAATTCCTAGCTGATTTTTAAACAATTCCTGAAATAATGAAAAGACAAGGGGTTTTATTGAATAAAAACCATTGGCGGAGGGGCTGTTGTGCAAAACTCCTGAGCGGGGGGGCTTATTTGAAAAAATTATATTTCTTTTATTTGATCGAGTGGAGAGAGAAATGAGAACTCAGTCTCATTCTCTTCTTCATGTTCCCGAGAGTTCTTCCTGTTCCCAAGGGTTCTTTCCCCAAATTCTCGAGCGCTAGCCCTAATTTCCGGCAACGACCACGGCAACGGCGATCGAACGAGCTCCGGCGATTTGGCGCACCAACCTTCGGCGAGCACCCTCCGATGGCGGGCAGCGGTTGATTTCTCTAATTCGGCCTAGGCAACGTTTCCTCGACGATTTTGTCACTTCGACTCAGGCAACAACGCTGAGGTGAGCTTGTCGCAAGTTCTCCTGTTGAGATTCATTTCTTCATTATCAGATCTGTGATTGGTGTGTTTCAATTCAAGGTTGATCGATCGGTCCTTGAATGATGATTTTTCTTTATTCCTTTCGATTGATCCAGGAAGTTTAAATCAATTTGGTTTGGGATCAGCGGAGTAGAGTATCAGATCTATTGATCTAGTGAACTTTTGAAGGTAATTCCAAATTAATTCTCTAATTAATTTTCGAATGCATAATTATATCTATGAGCACAGCAGAGATGGTATCACGAGAATTTTGAGATATCATTTTGGTTAGCTCTGTCTAAACTCTAGTTTCAAATAAGTTTGGTGACTGAAATTGGGATTTGGAGTATCGGGTTGTCAGTGTGCCATTTCCCTATTACTCTAAGTTTATTTTGGAAAGATAATTTGGGTTGATATTGTTATTTGGAGCCTGTGAACATATATGAACCTATATGTTTCCTTGAAGTTCTTGTTGATTCGAATGGAACCTGAGAATTTGGGCACATTAACATTGAACCTTCATCTCAGTCAACTGAGGAAGCAATCTCAGTAAAACTGAGATTAGTTCTCAGTTGAACCAGGGGTGAGCTTGGGTGAATGTGCAAGCCATATCTCTGAGCATGAATTGATTCTCATTTGAAACTGGGAATGGGAAGTTCAGTTGAACCTGGAACCTTAATGTCCTGTTTAGGACTCATATTCATGAATTGGATTTACATACCATGCTATAGGACACCTTGTTAAATCTGAGATTGAAGTTCAATGCTAAACTGGAATTTATGAACCATCTATTATTTGTCTTGAGCCTTAGCTATTTCCCTGTTTGGTTGGGGACTGATATGCCAAGTTTTCTATTGTTATTTCAGTCCAAAACAGGATTGAATGCATCAGATTATATCACTAAACTGAGGGTGTTATTTTTTCCATTAAAGGACTTATGTGTTTTCATGTTCTGTTAACTGATAGCTCTTTTTTTTCTTTACTCCTAACCATCAGTAGATGGGAGTATGAGTTTAGGAGAGATAAACCCATGTCAGTCTAATGCTCATAGGAGTAAGCCAATTAAACAATCAGTATTTCTATCTTTGGTTTTAAATTTCTTTCTCTTGGTTACTTGTGATTTTGATGTTGGATTGTTATAGTCAGGTATAGGACTGTTAAACCCAGTTTTGAGTTTTTCTGTTTAACTGTTTAGCTGCATAAGTTTTGGGAGTAAGGTTGTGGCCAGGATAATGTATTGGGTGCAAGTGAGGTTGGGTTTTATTTATCAGTACCTTAGGAATTGATGAACCTGGAATTCTTTGTCATAATCCCATTCGACTTCCAGGTTTCTGATCAATCCCAAACGCCTTCATAAACCTGATATTCAATTCCTAAACTGCTATGACAGATAGTTGGGACCCTTGCAGTTGATTAAACTAATGGGTTGCTTACTGTAGAATATTTTACCTTAACAAAGACTAGTCATGTTCTTTGAGAATCTGTATTAAGATCTCAGGAATGACAATTCTGGACTGTTTAGATCAGTCCAGTTAGGGCTATATTGTCATAGCTAAACCTGTAATGAAATATCAGTGATAACCTGAGATTAGTCTCAGGAAAAACCTGGAAATGTGGGTACCAAAGTTCAGTTGAGGACTGGGGATTTAATACCAGTGTTGATTCAGAGTTACCTTGCCAATATTGAATGGTTGTTTGAACAAGGGACTTTAGGCTCCTGCCTTAGTTCACATAGCATGACTGTTTACTTAGTAAACTTAGGACACCTGACAATTTAGTCAAGGTTAGATTTGGAAGAAAACTGGTATGCATGTATGAGTTTAATTGTTGATTGGCTCAACAGGGAGGTTGGCCCAAGATCAATTTTTTTAGTAGAATATGTCCTATTGTTTCAGTCATGTTTTACATTTGAATAAATTAGATTAGGTTGTACTTAAGTCTAGGCAGTTTTGATTCAGAGTTTCAATTGGAAATGTGGGGAGTCCTCTCCTTAGAGACACCCAAATTTCCTGTTAGAACAACAGTTTAATATATATACTCTGATAACCTATATTAAGGTTAGTAGCATGACTGTCATTATAGGGTTCTATTTAGTCAATGTTAATTAACCTTGCTTTTAACTAATTAATTAACTAGTGGTTATAGGAGAATGCTTGTAGGAAGTTAATGGTGAATAATTAATAATGGGTTTAACCAGATAACATAGTTGGTAGTGAGTCATGTTTTGAACTACAAGATACCAATTTAAGCTTTATATAGTAATTAACCAACTTGTACACATCATTGTTACATACAGGAGGATATCTAGCTCTTTTGCCTACTCGTACTTTTTTGGAGCAAGGCAAGTACATTCTATGGTCTTGTGCATTTCATTATATCATGTGCTTTCTTGATTGACACGCTGCAACACGACATGTATTTCTGGTGCTCATGTTCCTTGTTCTTATTACTTATACCTGGGGTGGGGAAATATACTATTTATGTGACCAAACCCAAGAAACAACTCAGGTGTGTTTAGCTTAGATCCCGCATCGTGCACGCGGGTCCTAAGCCGTACCATTCATGTGCTTTCATGTGCTTACCCCTAGCCGGTCACATACTTAGTTATATTTCAAATATTGTACACACATGTTCAGGAGATATATCATGTACTTAGTTCTTGTGATTCCTGAGATACCATGTTCTTTCATGTTCTTACATTTTATGTACTTTCATGTTCTTACATACCATGTTCTTTCATGTACTTATACACCATGTTCTTTCCTGTACTTTACCTACCATGTTCCCTTGTACTTTCATATCATGATGTCTTGTTCATTACCTAGAACTGTACTTTGCTTCGCTCCTGACTGGATAAGTTGCAGGTATACTTACAGGATATCATTCTATCCTATGGGCTAGAGCCCGGGATCTTAGCTGAGCAGGATGGTCATGACTTAGCTTGAGGTTTCAGGTTTAGACTGTTAGCTTTACTCTTAGATATTGTCTTTAGAATTCATGTACATTTCATTCTTGATGACTCGTACATTTACATACATAGAATTGTGGATTATGGTGATCATTCTGGGATACGTTCTTAGATGATGTGATTATATATTTTCATGTTTATCTGGTAGATTTCTCTAGTTTGGTACAGCTTACTTTGTTGTGTCTCACGACAAAGGCTGGGCGTGTCCGACTCGTGTCCGATTATTCGGGAGCGGGTCGTGACATGTTTTTAGTGGTGGCCCATGCAGGTCTAGCCTAATGGTTCCTAGGTTTTAGTGTACTATTGGGGGACTTGATTAACTAGGACAATTTGATCACAACATAGAAAAAATCGGAAAAAAGGGTATATCAGGTTTATCAGGTATTTTAATATTCTATAAACACTTGTTGTATGTAGGTCTAGGTTATTTTAACAGTTTTTTATTTTTCAGATAGTTCAAAAGCATACGACACCAGAACTGTCGATCCACCTACACTTAAAGGTTTCGAGCTTCCACTATCTTCTATCGCCACTACTATCCCCATGGGTAGTACGTAGTTGACGGAGACGTTTGAAGAGTCCCTTGACAACAAGAGGAAGCAGGACACCCTTTCCAAGTCAGACTTGTGGATACACTCTCCGAGCCGAGAAGGACTTCTGATTTTCAAACTCTCAGACACTTGAATTTTTATGACACCGAGCGCATATCTTACACCAAGGAGCAGATCGAGAACCTGGAGTTACCACTGAAGATCACCCAAGTTTCGGAGGACCCAACTTCTCTGAAGATTAGAGCCACCTGCCAGAAGATCCAGAATGTAGCACAGACAATAGGACACAACGAAAAACTAAAGCTCAGAAGGAACATGAAGATTTATGACAAAGACAACAACTACCCTGGACCCGCAAGGCGTCACAACACTCAGTCAGCGTTTCTTCGGTCACATCACCAGTCGCATCATCAGGAGCAGATCTCAGCAGCCAACACGCCAGCAGTCATATATTCCTGCCAGAGCCCTGTACTTCAGCCCCAACAGGAGATCCAGATTCAGATCCAGCCGACAATCATTTATAATTTCTGCCACCTCTCAGGATGCCACTATGAAGAGTGCTGCAAAAGATGGAGTCTATGCTTATTCTACGGATCGTCTGCCCACCCAGTCAGGGATTGCCAGAGACCATTGATCACACTGCCCAAGGGCGAACACGAAGAGCACCAGGACTACAGCAAGGGGACCAGCCTCTAGATTCAGCAACCACATGGAGTACTACCACAGGGATCAACCTACGCCAGGACAATTAAAGGAGGTTAGAGAGATTTTCGTTCCGGAGGAATACCGAAGACAGACTAAAGACTGAAGATTTTTGCATGGTTGGAAAAACCATGTATCTTGATTAGCAACCTAGTTTTTCTTAAATTTCTTTTAGCATCTAGACCATTTCTTGGAACTTCTTGTTTTATATTTTGGAATCTTGGTTGGTATTCGAAACTTAATTCGAGATATTGTTTCCTATTCGTTGATTGATACTCCTCCAATCCATTCTTCGTAACCTTGCTCTTTTCGAGATTCTACTCGGAAATTTTGTTTCCTATTCAGGATTAGTTATAATTTGTAAATTTTGTTTTCTTTCCGAAGTTCAGTTTTCTATTTGGGGATTTTTGAATTTGATTTTTATTCAATACTTGTTCTGTTCACCATTTAACACATCGTTTGAAAACTTCGGTTTCGACCTGTGAGATTTCGTTTCCTACGTGGCTTATTTTCTACTTGGAAATTGTTCCCTTCACAACTTTGCTTCGATCTTGTTCCCTATTTTTGAGGTATCGCTTGTTTCATGGATATTGTTTTACTCACCCATTGATTCTTTTTCCTACTCGTAACTTGATTCCATTCGAGATTTTAAGATCCTGTTTCCTATTTCGAGACTTTGTTTTGTTCGTGATTTTGTCTCCCATCCAAGATTTATCGGACTTTGAATTTCAGTTCCTACTCGCGACTCGTTGAGACCGTGTTCCTTATTCTAAATCTTGTCTTCTCGTTGAGATTTTCTATTCGAGAATTTGTTCCTTATTCACGACTTTGTTGATACTTGATTTTCTATTTCCACTTGTGTACCTTATTGGAGATTTCATTTTCTATTCAAGTTTTACTTGAGATTTCATTGTTATTCGAGATTTTATTGAAACTCGTTTCCAGTATGGGATTTTATTTCTTATTTTTGAAGCTTGTCTCCTATCTGATACCTTGCTTCAGTTCATCCTTTGAGACTCTGTTATCCCTTCGGGATAATATTCCATATATGGAATCTTGTTACCATTCCAGATATCAGTTGATGTTCCGTCATAATTTGAAACTTCGCTCCCTGCCTAAAATTTTAAATCTCCCTGGTTGCCCTTTTGTACTCACTGATTGGATCCCTTGTCGTCTCTTAGTACCTAATAAACCCTTGTATTCTAATAGTCAGATACCTCACCATCTTTTTGACTTGGACTATTGAAACTCGTTTTGATTCCTTAAAATTTTCTATGATAAAGTTGAAAGACTATTCGATGACCTACTAAGGCGTGACAGTTGCGCGCTGCAGCCATTAGCTGGATTATGGAGACTGAGGGTTCACTGCAGCCAGTAGCGCACTGGCGAGGCAGGAACTTTAAGTTGAGGTAATTTCAGACAATCATAAGTTTTCGAGTACTGTTGAGACTTGTCATATTCTACATACCTTGATCTCTTGGGTTGCTTCGTCAATGATTGTTAGAAAATGGATAAGGTTGACCGAATATTTGGTGACATATTGTTATTTGAGTCACGGAGCCGAAAGTCCACTGCAGTTAGATATATACTGGCGAGGTAGGGATTCTAAGCAAAGTAATTTCAAATACCTATATGTTCTTGGATATCATGGAGACTATATTCCATTTTCATATAATTATTGGTTTTCGAGAATCACAAATCCTTGCACGTTTATCCTGATTTGATACTATATCTCCTGAGTATTTCGTACGTTTTCTCAATCAGCCCTTGCCAGTTTTCCATTAGCATTTTATCATTAGATCATTTATTTCCTCAAAATTATACATTGCCAGATTTTGATTCCATACTTCGTTTGTGTCTTGCCTAAATTTCGATCTTAAATCATGTCTATCTGAGCATGATTTTCCTATCTTGTCCTAGTCCACTTGTATTAAAATATCGATTTTTTTTATCATACTTAATAGCTGTGTCTTCATGATTTTGCTCATCTAAGTTGTAATTGAAACTTTATTCTATCTCGTGCCTATTTGATTCTTAATCATTGTTAGATCGTGTTACTCCAACTTCTTGTGTGTAATTATAGTACTTGGTCTCAAGGCTCAAGGCGTCACAGAGTTGCACTGGATCAGCAGAAACACTGGACGGACAGCAGCAGACAACCACTGGAGTTCGCGATTGGAGATAGAGTATTCATGAAGATCTCGCCGACTAGGGGCGTCATTAGATTTGGCAGAGGCGAGAAGCTCAGTCCGAGATTCACCGGGCCTTTCGACGCGACGGCACAAATTGGTGAGGTGGCGTATCGACTAGCGCTTCCAGCCAGCTTGGAGGGAGTGCACGACGTTTTCCACGTGTCCCAGCTTCGACGCTACATTCCGGACCCGAGCCATGTGGTGGACTTTTCAGAGCTAGAGGTGGGTCCGAGCTTGATCTACGAGGACCAGCCAGTGGAGATCCTTGACCGGAGGGAGAAGCAACTACGGAACCAGACTATTTCCCCTTGTCCGTATCATGTGGAGACACCACTCTCCGGGAGAGTCCACATGGGAGCGCGAGGACGAGATGCGGGAGCGCTATCCCACTCTGTTTGATTGATTTGATTGTACTCTGTTTCTTATGGAATTCTATTTTCAATAAATAACTGGTGTTTGGATCTTTTGTGAATTGCCGAGAATTGTTTTTGGTCCTTTGAATTTCGAGGATGAAATTTTTTTAACGGAGGGAGATTTGTAACTCCACTTCCCGATTTTTAAAATAAATAAATTCGATTTCAAAAATTATATAATTGTTATTATTAGCTTTAAATAATAAATTAGTTTTAATTTATAAATTTGGTAATCTATTTTGGAGGGAATTAATTTTGAGCTACTTTTCAAATTTGAAAAGTTGTTTTTAACAACTTTGGGCCCACCATGTGAATTCCTAACTGATTTTTAAACAATTCCTGAAATAATGAAAAGGCAAGGGGTTTTATTGAATAAAAACCATTGGCGGAGGGGCTGTTGTGCAAAACTCCTGAGCGGGGGGGGGGGCTTATTTGAAAAAATTACATTTCTTTTATTTGATCGAGTGGAGAGAGAAATGAGAACTCAGTCTCATTCTCTTCTTCATGTTCCCGAGAGTTCTTCCTGTTCCCGAGGGTTCTTTCCCCAAATTCTCGAGTGCTAGCCCTAATTTCCGACGACGACCATGGCAACGGCGATCGAACGAGCTCCGGCGATTTGGCGCACCAACCTTCGGCGAGCACCCTCCGATGGCGGGCAGCGGTTGATTTCTCCAATTCGGCCAAGGCAACGTTTCCTCGACGATTTCGTCACTTCGACTCAGGCAACAACGCTGAGGTGAGCTTGTCGCAAGTTCTCTTGTTGAGATTCATTTCTTCATTCTCAGATCTGTGATTGGTGTGTTTCAATTCAAGGTTGATCGATCGATCCTTGAATGATGATTTTTCTTTATTCCTTTCGATTGATCCAGGAAGTTTAAATTAATTTGGTTTGGGATCAGCGGAGTAGAGTATCAGATCTATTGATCTAGTAAACTTTTGATGGTAATTCCAAATTACTTCTCTAATTAATTTTTGAATGCATAATTATATCTATGAGCACAGCAGAGATGGTATCACGAGAATTTTGAGATATCATTTTGGTTAGCTCTGTCTAAACTCTAGTTTCAAATAAGTTTGGTGACTGAAATTGGGATTTAGAGTATCGGGTTGTCAGTGTACCATTTCCCTATTACTCTAAGTTTATTTTGGAATGATAATTTGGGTTGATATTGTTATTTGGAGCCTGTGAACATATATGAACCTATATGTTTCCTTGAAGTTCTTGTTGATTCGAATGGAACCTGAGAATTTGGGCACATTAACATTGAACCTTCATCTCAGTCAACTGAGGAAGCAATCTCAGTAAAACTGAGATTAGTTCTCAGTTGAACCAGGGGTGAGCTTGGGTGAATGTGCAAGCCATATCTCTGAGCATGAATTGATTATCGTTTGAAACTGGAAATGGGAAGTTCAGTTGAACCTGGAACCTTAATGTCCTGTTTGGGACTCATATTCATGAATTGGATTTACATACCATGCTATAGGACACCTTATTAAATCTGAGATTGAAGTTCAATGCTAAACTGAAATTTATGAACCATCTATTATTTGTCTTGAGCCTTAGCTATTTTCCTGTTTGGTTGGGGACTGATATGCCAAGTTTTCCATTGTTATTTCAGTCCAAAACAGGATTGAATGCATCAGATTATATCACTAAACTGAGGGTGTTATTTTTTCCATTAAAGGACTTATGTGTTTTCATGTTCTGTTAACTGATAGCTCTTATTTTTTTTCCTTTACTCCTAACCATCAGTAGATGGGAGTATGAGTTTAGGAGAGATAAACCCATGTCAGTCTAATGCTCGTAGGAGCAAGCCAATTAAACAATCAGTATTTCCATCTTTGGTTTTACATTTCTTTCTCTTGGTTACTTGTGATTTTGATGTTGGATTGTTATAGTCAGGTATAGGACTGTTAAACCCAGTTTTGAGTTTTTCTGTTTAACTGTTTAGCTGTATAAGTTTTGGGAGTAAGGTTGTGGCCAGGATAATATATTGGGTGCAAGTGAGGTTGGGTTTTATTTATCAGTACCTTAGGAATTGATGAACCTGGAATTCTTTGTCATAATCCCATTCGACTTCCAGGTTTCTGATCAATCCCAAACGCCTTCATAAACCTGATATTCAATTCCTAAACTGCTATGACAGATAGTTGGGACCCTTGCAGTTGATTAAACTAATGGGTTGCTTACTGTAGAATATTTTACCTTAACAAAGACTAGTCATGTTCTTTGAGAATCTGTATTAAGATCTCAGGAATGACAATTCTGGACTGTTTAGATCAGTCCAGTTAGGACTATATTGTCATAGCTAAACCTGTAATGAAATATCAGTGATAACCTGAGATTAGTCTCAAGAAAAACCTGGAAATGTGGGTACCAAAGTTCAGTTGAGGACTGGGGATTTAATACCAGTATTGATTCAGAGTTACCTTGCCAATATTGAATGGTTGTTTGAACAAGGGACCTTAGGCTCCTGCCTTGGTTCACATAGCATGACTGTTTACTTAGTAAACTTAGGACACCTGACAATTTAGTCAAGGGTTAGATTTGGAAGAAAATTGGTATGCATGTATGAGTTTAATTGTTGATTGGCTCAACAGGGAGGTTGGCCCAAGATCAATTTATTAAGTAGAATATGTCCTATTGTTTCAGTCATGTTTTACATTTGAATAAATTAGATTAGGTTGTACTTAAGTCTAGGCAGTTTTGATTCAGAGTTTCAATTGGAAATGTGGGGAGTCCTCTCCTTAGAGACACCCAAATTTCCTGTTAGAACAACAGTTTAATATATATACTCTGATAACCTACATCAAGGTTAGTAGCATGACTGTCATTATAGGCTTCTATTTAGTCAATGTTAATTAACCTTGCTTTTAACTAATTAATTAACTAGTGGTTATAGGAGAATGCTTGTAGGGAGTCAATGGTGAATAATTAATAATGGGTTTAACCAGATAACATAGTTGGTAGTAAGTCATGTTTTGAACTACAAGATACCAATTTAAGCTTTATATAGTAATTAACCAACTTGTACACATCATTGTTACATACAGGAGGATATCTAGCTCTTTTGCCTACTCGTACTTTTCTGGAGCAAGGCAAGTACATTCTATGGTCTTGTGCATTTCATTATATCATGTGCTTTCTTGATTGACACGCTGCAACACGACATGTATTTCTGGTGCTCATGTTCCTTGTTCTTATTACTTGTACCTGGGGTAGGGAAATATACTATTTATGTGACCAAACCCAAGAAACAACTCAGGTGTGTTTAGCTTAGATCCCGCATCGTGCACGCGGGTCCTAAGCCGTACCATTCTTGTGCTTTCATGTGCTTACCCCTAGCCGGTCACATACTTAGTTATATTTCAAATATTATACACACATGTTCAGGAGATATATCATATACTTAGTTCTTGTGATTCCTGAGATACCATGTTCTTTCATGTTCTTACATTTCATGTACTTTCATGTTCTTACATAACATGTTCTTTCATGTGCTTATACACCATGTTCTTTCATGTACTTTACCTACCATGTTCCCTTGTACTTTCATATCATGATGTCTTGTTCATTACCTAGAACTGTACTTTGCTCCGCTCCTGACTGGATAAGTTGCAGGTATACTTGCAGGATATCATTCTACCCTATGGACCAGAGCTCGGGATCTTAGCTGAGCAGGATGGTCATGACTTAGCTTGAGGTTTCAGGTTTAGACTGTTAGCTTTACTCTTAGATATTGTCTTTAGAATCCATGTACATTTCATTCTTGATGACTCGTACATTTACATACATAGAATTGTGGATTATGGTGATCATTCTGGGATACGTTCTTAGATGCTGTGATTATATATTTTTCATGTTTATCTGGTAGATTTCCCTAGTTTGGTACAGCTTACTTTGTTGTGTCTCACGACAAAGGCTGGACGTGTCCGACTCGTGTCCGATTATTCGGGAGCGGGTCATGACAGGAGCTGAAGGCTGCTCATGTGGAACAGGAGTCAATCGTTCGGGAGGCCGAGAAGGTTTCCCGATCTTCTGTTAACCTAGAGCGGGCTTTCAAGAAATTTGAGGACAACTGGCAAGCTCACGCTCATCTGGAGGACGCGGCGGCGCTGACCCAAGAGGCGGAGCGTCGAGCTAGACAGAGGTTTAAGCGGTCGGTTGCATTGCTGACGGACCGTCTTACGGCGTTATGTGCCCCGGAGCAGTGATCAGTTTTCTGTTTTCTTTTGCTCATTTTTCCCTTCTTTTTTCTCTTTGTTTTCATTTTGTAAGGGGTGTGATCCCAATTGATGTAGCACTTTAAATTTTGAATAAATGAGCATGTTTCAACTCATCTTCTCTTTTTTGTACTCATGGTATTTGTGGAATTAAACCTACTGGAGGATTATTTGTGGACATGTTACCCTGGGCGTACCTTGGTTTTAGGAACGAGTAACAAGTTTTGGAGAGGAATACCTAGAACAACTTCGCGATAAGACAGCTATAGAAGTTTTTGGTATTCGAGAGAATGCCAGGGGGCAACTGGGCTCCCAGGCATGATAGGGAAGGGATAGGCGTGTACTGGAGACCCAGTACAGCATCTATGGTCGACTGAGGACATTTGTGGTCATCAGAGGACATTTGCGGTCAACAGAGGACATTTGTGGTCAACAGAGGACATTTATGGTCAACAGAGGACATTTGTGGACCTATTATCTATATCGTACTCCGGTTGTGGGTACAGATAATAGGTTGAAAGGGAACCGACATACTTACTCAGAGGTAATGAGGACATGGCAAGTATGGAGGTTTCTTCTACGGAGCCTTCCCACGCAGAGGTAATGAGGACATGGCAGGAGTGGGCTCAATGAAGAGGGGGTACATAAAACGACTCAGAGGTAATGAGGACATGAAAGTTTTATATAGGGGGTGATTTGTTTTTGGCGGAAGTGAAACGACTCAGAGGTATCATTGACATGGTCGTTTTGGAAGTTTGTGGACCTGTTACCCTTTTTGTGCGCTGGGAGTGCGGGTAGTGGATCATGAAGGAGGATCTCTTATAGGAAGAAAGTTCAGAGGTATGATCATACAAAACTTACTATCTGAAAGAGTGACCGGGATGTGAGTTCAGAGGCACCAGCGGGTACATGACTCGATATTGTGAAAATGTGAGTTCAGTGGCACCAGAGGGTACATGACTCGGGAATCTGGAGAATGGTGAGTGTGAGTTCAGCGGTACCAGCGGGCACATGACTCAAATGATTAGAAAATGTGGGAATGAGTTCAGAGGTACCAGCGGGTACGTGACTCGTTGATCTGAAAAATATGAGTATGAGTTCAGCGGTACCAGCGGGTACATGACTCTTATGACTGGAAAATGTGGGAATGAGTTCAGAGGTACCAGCAGGTACATGACTCGAATGTATGGAACCAGAGTATGAGTTCAGTGGTACCAGCGGGTACATGACTCTTATGACTGGAAAATGTGGGAATGAGTTCAGAGGTACCAGCAGGTACATGACTCGAATGTATGGAACCAGAATATAAGTTCAGTGGTACGGGGAGGTACATAACTCGACACTCTGAGATGTCTCGAGGATTTTGTTTAAGACATAATACTTCTTCAGGAACTTGCCGTTGATGGGCAACATGAGCAAGTCTCCATTTTGTTTTGCGAGGCGGTAGGCGTCGTTGGAGAATACAGCTTCGATGATGAACGGACCTTCCCATTTTGGTTGGAATTTATCGGCGATTTTATGCGTCATAACCATCGGCCTCCGAACCGCTAGAACGAGATCGCCTACTTGGAATGTTCTGACCTTGACCTTCTTGTTGAAAGCTCCGGAGATTCTGGCCTGATATAGTTTGATTCGCTGTTGAGCTAACAGGCGTTTCTCGTCTAGGGCCTCCAATTCCTGTAGTCGGCGATGGTGGTTTTCGTCTGTCGTCAGCTGATGTATGAAGGCGACGCGGAGTTAGGGGATCTGCGTCTCTAATGGGAGAACTGCCTCACTCCCGTACACCAGGGAAAATGGTGTATTACCGGTGGTTGTTCGAACTGTGGTGCGATACTCCCATAAGCATTCGTCGAGCTTCTCGTTCCAGTCACGCTTGTTAGAGGACACAAATTTCTTGAGTAGCTTGATTATGGTTTTGTTGAATGCTTCTGCTAACCCGTTGGCTGCTGGGTTGTAGGGTGTCGAAGCAATGTTCTGAATTCGGTGCTTATCGCAGAACCGATAAAATACGTGGCTTGCGAACTGTGGCCCATTGTCATGAATGATCCTTCGGGGTAGTCCAAAGCGGTAGATGACATGATGCTTAAGGAAGCTGATCATGTTTGAAGTTTTTACCTCTACCAATGGGATGGCTTCCGCCCATTTGGAGAAGTAATCGGTGACTGCGAGTATGAATCGGTGTCCTCTGGACGAAGGTGGGGTAATTGGGCCGACGATGTCCATACCCCATGCTTTGAATGGACAGGAGGCCACAGTGGGATGTAGGAATCCAGATGGCTGGTGGATGAAGTCGGCGTAGATTTGGCAGGCTCTGCACTTTCGTGCATAATCTATTGCGTCTGCAACCATCGTGGGCCAGTAATAGCCCATTCGACGAAGGCGGTCTTGCAGTTTCGGGCGAGGTTGATGGGCTCCGCAGACACCATCATGGGCCTCGCGCACGGCTTCCTTGGCTTCTGTATTTGATAGACACCGAAGCAGCAACCCATCATAGGATCGGCGATACAACATTTTCGTTTCCGTATCATAGAAAAATCTGAGAGAACGTCTTCTGATAGAAGTAGCTTCCTTCGGATTCTCTGGCAAGATGTCGTATACTACGAAGTCGATGAACGGCTGTCTCCAGTCTGGTGCTTCGTCGACTGAAAGGGCGGAGTAGCTTTCAATGCATCGAACGTTATCCTTAGGACAGACCAGTTCACGGCCTATTATGTCGACCCGATGACGAGCGTAATTTGGCACAGCTAAGGAAGCGGCCAAACCAGCTAGGGCATCAGCCTCAATGTTCTGGAGTCTGGGAACATGTTCTATGAAGAACCCTCCCAGAGACGAGATGATGTCGATTGCTATTCGATGATACGGGATCATGTCTTCGTGGCGGACCTCGTACGACCCCCGAATCTGATTGACGATTAACCGTGAGTCGCCGTATGCTTCAAGATACTCTACCCCCAGCTCCTTTACGAGTCGGAGGCCGATGACCAAGGTATTGTACTCGGCCACATTATTTGAGCAGGGCTCTGTGAGTGAGTAGACCCGATTGATCACCAAGCCGGAGGGAGAAATCAACACCACTCCAACTCCAGCGATGATGTTGCCTTTGGGTCCAGTTCTCGAAGTGCCGTCGAAGAACATTCGCCAGATGGCATCATGGGAGACTGTATTTGAACTGGTGACTTCGTCCGGTATTTCTTCATATACCCTAGTCGTCTCTGAACCTGGGTGTGCTGCTAGAAAGTCTGCCAGAGCCTGGCCTTTAACAGCCTTTTGCGGGACGAAGTTCATGTGGTATGGTGATAGTAATATCGCCCAGGTAGCAAGGCGAGAGCTGAGTGCCCCAGGTTTGGTCATAAGGACCCTGAGGGGGTTGATCCGCGATATCACATGGATGGTTTGTCCCGTGACGTAGTGTCGCGTCTTCTGGATTACGAACACGAGAGCAAGGCATTCCTTCTCTACGGCCGTGTACCGGTATTCTGGCCCAATCATCTTTTGACTGAGGTAGTATATAGCTTGTTCGTGGCCCGCATCATTGTTCTGTGCCAACAGAGCACCAAGAGAATGTTCCATTGCTCGCACATAGAGCAGGAATGGCTTCCCGGCAACAGGAGCTACCAGGACTGGGGGGTTCGACAAATATTCTTTGATGCTGTCGAAAGTGCACTGGCATTCCTCATCCCATACGAAAGAGACTCCCTTCTTCATGAGATGGGTGAATGGTTGACATCGTCCGGAGAGATTAGAGATGAATCTCCTGATGTAAGCTAGCCTAACTTGGAGGCCTCGGAGTTCGCGGAGATTTTTTGGGGGACCCATCTCCATGATTGCCTTTGTTTTCTCGGGGTCGATGTGAATGCCCTGAGAAGTAATGACGAAACCCAAGAATTTCTCGCTGGAGACTCCCAAGAATGATTTCGTAGGGTTCATCTTTAAGTTGTGTGCTCGCATTAGGTCGAACACTCTCCTGAGATCTTGCAGATGATCTTCCTTCGAACGGCTTTTGACGGCGATGTCGTCGACGTAGCACTCCACTGTCTTGCGCAAGTGGTCTCTAAAGATGATGCTCATAGCTCTCTGGTAAGTGGCGCCAGTATTCCTTAAACCGAAAGACATAACGGTGTAGCAATATGTACCAATTGGTGTTCGGAATGATGTGTGCTTCTCGTCGTCAGGGAACATCTTGATCTGGTTGTATCCTGAGAAGCCATCCATGAAGGACATACGTTCGAAGCCGCAGGTATTGTCGATCATGATATCTGTGATAGGGAGAGGGAATTCATCTTTAGGGCAGGCCTCATTCAGATTCCGGAAGTCAATGCATATTCAGATCTTTCCGTTCTTCTTGAGAACTGGTACGATATTGGCTACCCAGTATGGATGCTGCACTTCGCGAATGAAGCCGCTGGCTATCAGTTTGTTGACCTCGACTTCAATAGCATTCATGACATCGGAGTGAAATCGTCGTTGCTGTTGCTTGACAGGTTTTACATCCGGACGAATATTGAGTTTGTGGAGTGCGATCTCGGGGTCCAATCCTGGCATATCTTCATAGCTCCAGGCGAACACATCGATATACTTTTTGACGAGTTGGAGCAGCGACTCTCGCTCTTCATCTGTCAGACTCTCGCTGATGAAGATTGGTTTCGGGGAGGCTTCATCACCAAGATTAACTTGTATGACCTCATCCTCAGTGGGAGGTTCTTTTTGCTCGAAACACTTTTCCCATTGTTTATCTAGCTGTTGGGCCCACGGCTCTAGCCCGAAAATTTTTGGAATGTCTTCATCTTCTTCATAAGCGTCGGCGAATGCCATGTTAACTGACAGGACTTGTCTGAATACGTCTCCGATGCTGGTATCCGAATCAGAAGTTGGTGACCCGGTCGAATGTGAATGCCAGTCACATTCTTCATCTGAACTTTTAGGGGTTGTCGTGGGTGTTACATACCCTAATCCACATCGAGTCTTGCTATAGTAGTCCCGTAGTTTGCCATCCGGGACCGGGGGCTTCAAAGGTAGTCGTCGTCCAGTACCGTAGTTTAAACTCGGTGTCATTTCCAGGTCATACCCCTGTTTCTGCATGAGATATTTAGATTGGGGGCTATAAAGATACAGAGGCAGTCTCCCAGCATCCGATCCAAGGTCGACTTCTTCTATGGTGAAGGGATGCGGATCGTCCTTCCGGCCGAAGATGATTGGATGGTCCCCTCCCTCGATTATTCGGTAAGCGTCTTCTGCTGGAGTAAGCTGGATTGTGGTGTAGACATTTGTCACCTGTGTGTGTAGGTGAGTGCCTATATCGTGTTCCATAGCGTACATTGTACAAAGCTTATTAAGCTCGAGGTAGTTCAAAGATAGCCCTTTATTGATGAAGTAAGGTATCTTTTCTAGGGGAATTACATCATCTACGGAAGAAACATCAGTGTGGGCAGCCACATACTTGGCTAGCTCCGGTTCCTCTTCGGCTACCCCATGTGTGAATAAAGACTGAGAGGATGACCTGGGGAGCTTGATCGTCAGCGGTTCAGTTGATGGAGTTGAGCGTGGAGTTGTTGGCAGACTAGCGACCCCAAGTTTGGTACTCGATGTGGGGCGAGGAGTGGCTGGTTCGCTAGAAGTGTCAGACCTTGCATCGGGGTGACGACCATTCTTGGGAAGGCGTATCGTCAGTGGTTTGTCGGATGGATTGAGCTTCTCCGTTTAGGGCTGGCCAACTCTCGGCAGTCTGATTGTTAGTGGCCCCGTTGTGGATCTTGGCACTTGGCCAGACCTTGGCAGCCGGATTATCATCTGCTCTTCTTGTACCGAGAGGCTGATGGCGTCCTTACGCAGAGTGGCGGTAAGGGGTACAGACCTGCCCGATTTGCGAGCTTGGAGGTGGATCGTCAGAGGCTCTTCTGATCCTGTGTCTGTCTCGGTACTAGCTTGTACATCTCCTTCACCAAGATGCTTCTTCGATTTTTTGTACAGGCAGGAGTCTGAGTAGTAAGATTCGACCCCTTTGAAGGGATCGATATCAGCAAATTCCGTCCTTACGAAGCCGTGCTTGTCGATATATTTGAAGCACTGGTGCAGCGTGGAAGGCACGATCATATAATCGTGTATCCATGGGCGCCCCAAGAGGATGTTGTAAGAAGTGTCCGCATCGATAACGTAGCAGGTGACTTCTGATTGGAGGTCGCCAATTTGACACTTCAAGCGAATCTTCCCAATAGGGTAGCTCCTGCACGAATTGAAACCGCTGATGGCGGTGTTTGTAGGCGTCAGGCAATGCATTGGGATGCAGAGATGATGCAGCAGACCCTTCGGGATAATACTTATAGAAGAGCCAGGATCAATGTGCATCCGATCCACCTTTACGTCGCCGATGTATCCAGTGTAGTATAGTGGGCGATCGTGCAGATTAGTTTTGATGAGCATGTCCTGCGGAGTAAAGACGATGTTGGGCATTGCTCCCGTGCAGGCGCTGTCTTGGAGATCCGCAGGCGGGTTTTCTCCCGTGAGGTTAACTTGAGCCAAGTATGCATCGGCGTTTTGGAGTGCATCACTCAAAGCTGGACGAACATCCTTGGAGAGTCTCAGGAGCTCGTATAATGACAACTTGGCCGATGTGTTGGCCAATTGTGCCAAGATGTCGAAGTTATAGGGCCTTTCTAGCCCTTGGGCTGCCTCTTTTCGGAGGGATTTGTCGAAGCGAGTCTCCCTCGGCCTAGGCTTGTCGATCGTCGAAGGCTGAGCCGGTCCCGAAGCGTCGGTTGTAGCGGGCTGGTGATCTTCAGCCGGGTTGTCAGCTACAGGTTGGGATTGTGCCCCAGATCGCGTGACGACGGCTGTAGCTTCTTCGATGTCTGCCGAGATTGTACGGCAGGATCTGATTTTTCTATTCTTTTTCTTGCAGATAGAAGACGATACGGACCGAGTCACTTCCGATACCAAGTCTGGATGGATCCACATGACCTCCCCTCGTGATGTGGTGAGGGGTACCAAACCAGCAGCCTGATCTCGGGGAGGTAGAAGATTAGTAATCTCCATTGTCGCCAGAGGGATGGGGACCACCCCGTCTTGAGTTTCTGTCGGAGAAAAGCTGCTGAATTGTACCGACACCATATTGGCTTCCACCGTTACCTCTTCGAAATCGATGGCCAGAGCGTTCGAATCGATGAGGTTTTGGATGTACCGTTTCAGCTGGTAGCAGTCGTGTGTAGCATGATGGACGTAGCGATGATAATGGCAGTACTTTGGGTTCTCCATCTCTGTCGGCCGTGGTTCCCGTCTTGGTGGAGAAAGCTGAATTCTGTCCCCTTGTATGAGCATGTCCAAGATGGGCTTGACGTGACCGTCTTCGAAGGAGTAAGTGATTTACGGCCATTGTTTGTCTGCCGGCTTTGGCTCAGGTTTCTGGGCCGTGTCGGCCACCATAGCCTGCTTTCCCCTGCTGTCCTGATTGTTGGAGGGGCTACCCCCATTATCGTTGTTGGGACGTTTGCCCTTGTTCTCTCCGTCCGAGATGTGCAATCCCAGTTGGCGATCCTTCTTCAATCGTTCTTTGGCGCTTGTGGCGCTGATGATAAACGTCTTCCAGTCCTTGAATTGACTTTTGCCCATCCAGAGACTGATTGTTGGGAGGAGTCTCTTTTGGCAAATTTCAATCAAGGAGGAATCTGGATTTCCAGAGGACAGCTTCATGGCGGTTTGGCGGAACCGCTCGATGTAGTTCCTTGTCAGCTCTTTCTCCCCTTGGACGACGTCCATGAGGGTGGACATGGTGATGTCCTGCCCTACTTCGTAGAATCTCTCCAAGAACATGCGCTTGAAGCCGGCGAAGGAGTGGATGCAGTTGTCCGGCAGGTTGCGATACCAGTCGAAGACGACTCCTTCCAATGCCCCGATGAATAATCGTGTGAGAATGGCATCGTCATGGGGCAGATGGTCGGTGGTGACCTCGAAGTAAGTGATGTACCGACTTGCCGAGGTCTTGCCATCATAAGGATTGATATTGAACGGCTTATATCTTGGTGGGAATGGAATATCCCTCCATGCAGCAGGGTACGGTTGCCGTATTCTGGGGTCTTGAGAGTTTTCTCGAGCGTGGAACATGGCTCGGAGCTCCTGGACCTCTCTTCTTGCTTCGCGTGCTTCGTCTACGGCAGTTGTTTCCGAAGGATTGTTGCCCGGGTTTGGTGCCGCCGAATTCGAGTTCGCATTGACCGTGGGACCCGCACTTATTTGGCCAGGCGTCCCTCCTTGCAGAGTTGGAAGGGCCGCTTTAATCTCGTCTACAGACTTGACCAAAGCAAGCAATATGGCTTCGAGACTGTCGATGCGCTGGCGATCACTGGAACCCCCTTGGTTGCTGTCTGTCATGAATACCGTCTTCACAGGAGGAGAGATAGACGGAGCGGTGGAGGAAGTGCCCTCTGAATCGTATCCCTGTAGCGAGAAATCATCGGGGTATGTTGGTATATTCCCTTCTGATTCAGATTCGGAAGGAACAGTACCCCCAGTCTCCGAGTTTGCCTCGTCTTGGGAGTTGTAGATGTCGTCGGGGACGTCGTTATTTGCTACATCCGATGAGAGAGTTGTTTCCCCCAGCTCGTCTTCTTGGAAAATCAGATTGCTGTGGAGGCTCGAAGGGGTAGTACCCCCAGCCCCAGCAACCCCCTGCGTTATGGACGACGAATCTTCCACTGTAGCAGATTTCGTCTTAGAGCGAGTACCTTGGAAAACTCCGATGGTGGGCACCCGCTTAGACGACAGTCTTTTAGTCGCAGTGGTTGAGATCTTCGGGCTGGGAACATTCGTCTTCTTCCCCTTCCATCAGCGGGGACTTTCCGAGCAGAGTTGCAGGAGACGACGGGTAGTGCCTCGTCTTCTGAAGATGGCTGTTACAGTCTTTGAAAGACAGACTGACGGTCTTCTTGTATCGTCGTGTTATTACACAAGCAGTTGACAATGACTTGGTTGCAGTGACGTCCGTGGGAGGACTCTTTGCACCCCGATGCATCTTTTCTTTCCTTGCGTTTGTGGAGAATGGCCTCACGCAAGTCACTTGCTTTGATGGCTCGGGAATTTTGGGCATGCGATTGTGTAGGCCTCCCGCCTGCTCCTCGATTCGAAGGTAGCTCGCATACTTGCCTTCGCTCGTTACTGGGAGATGCTTGACGACTATCCCGTCCATTGACCGCGGGGGATAGGGTACGAGTAGCCTTATACAACTTTCTATTAGAGGCCCGCGTGATAATCAGCGGGACGCTCCGATAGTCAGAGGTTGGGGCAGCTGACTGGGCTTGGTGAGCCCGCGCTGCCCTAGACTTATTCCTTTTAGCACTTACGGGTGCATAATAGGAAGGGTCCAAGTTGGATACCACAGAGTCTGGCTTATCATCCAGAGAACCATCAGGGTCAGGACCGCATGAGAGACGGTCGACGATTGATCGAGAGAAGTGTGGAACAGACGTTATGCGGCTAGGATGGGAAGCTGTGCAGGCTGTCTGCATGCGGCTGTCTTTAGCTGTCGGATGAGTTGTTCTTGTGCGACTAGGAGTCACGACCGTGCAGGCTGGCCGCATGCGGTTGGCAATTATGGCCGCATGGGTTTTCTGCAAGCGATTGACTTCGGTAGCCGCATAAGTTTCATCCATGCGATTGGCAACTGTAGCCGCATAAGCTATGCGGCTGACAGATGTGGTCGTGTGAGCTTTCTTCATGCGGCTGGCAGATGTAACCGCATGAGCTTTTTTTATGCGACTAGCACCCTTATGCGGCTCGGATCGCATAGAGTTCCTCTTTGCTCCTGCAAGTCCAGCATCATAATGTTTTCTTCTGCCGGACTTGGGGACAACATAGTTGTCTACGGTCTGAAGTGGGGCCGCAAGAGAGTCTTCCTCGCCGTCTTGAGCAACAGAGGGTATCTCTACAAGAGCTTCAGTAGAAACGAATGATCGGGGTCTCCACTCCTTGCGGGCCTTCTTCGTGCGAGCTTGCTTCTGGATCGGGCCAGCGCTCTTGTCGGAGAGCATCTCTTCAAACGCCTGTTGGTCGAACCGGGCGACCATCTTCTGTTGCATGGAGCCAAGCTTGGCTGCATCCGACTGCGTCACCAACTCCTCAGTCGTGGAGAAGTTTGTCCCCAGCAGAGCCGCCATCGTGTTTGCCATGAAATCTAAAAGAGCAAAACAGTTTTATGGGAGGACTGGACTTTTACTTCACGTTACAAACTCGTTTGTACAAAGAAAGCCTAGGGACGAAAACCTAGGTACAACAATCTAAGTACAATTGTTTATATTTTGATTCTGGGGGGTGACAATAGAGGCTCGAAAAAGCGACGGCAGTTCTGCCTTACTCCTTGGACGATCGGACGTAGCCTTGGCTCCTGTGGCGAGATACTTGGCGTTGATGAAGAAATGCTCTTCTTGCTCTCCTCGTATTGCTCTTCTGGCTTCTCTCTCTCTGGATTAATCTCTGTGTATTTTTTTCTCTGATTATTGGGGGAGCGTCGTTTTGCAAGGGAATGGCACCTTGCTATTTATAATAGTGGGGGGGCATCATTAGGGTTTGCAATGATTGCCCATTCTCAAAGTGGCGGCGGCCTGGTAAATGATCAATCTGGGCCATTAATCTTGAGCATGAAGGATCTGGGCCATTAATGAGGATTATGCCAAATCATGTCAGCAATTAACGTTGATTGTAATAAATCCCCATCATGATGATTTGCTGATATCCGCAAATCTAAATGAATCAATTTAATTCATTCTGTTGCCACGTGTCCCAAATTATTGGGATCTGACCCAAAATTTGATTATCTTTAGGACACGTGTCCTGTCATCATTGTTGAGCCGCATGAGGAGCGTTCGTGTTTGGACCGCATGAAGGTCGTCATGACCGAGCCGCATGAAAGATTTCATGACCGAGCCGCATGAATAGTCTCTATACTCGAACCGCATGAAGGTTGTCATGACCGAGTCGCATGAATATGTTCATGACCGAGCCGCATGGGGGTCTTCATGACCGAGCTTTATGAGAGTCTTCATGGCCGAGCCGCATGGATTTCTTCATGGCCGAACCGCATGGGGGACCTTCATGATTGAACCGTATAGATTTCTCTGCACTGGCCGCATGAACTCGTTTAGACTGGCCGCATAAACTTGCCTTGAAGCTGTGAGGATTTTCCCCAATTCCCTAGGAAGATAGTACTCTTATGTCAGTCATTATGACTACTTTTCGTCAGGACTGTCAACTGTCAGCTGTCAGCCGTCAGAGCATTAATTATCGGCCGTCAGAGCATTAATTGTGTTTGAATGACGCTGGGTACAGCCGTTCTAAAAAGACACGTGGCTTCCCTCTGCTGGCCGCATGGAGTCCACTCTGTGTTTGAGCCGCATGGGACTCTTTAGCCGCATGTGGCTCCTTGGCCGCATGGATCATTTTTCTTCTTTTTCATGCTTCTACAGCATGCGGCTGCCTATCCCTATGCGGCTGCCCCTCTGCATGCGGCTGCCTAGACCCATGCGGCTGTCCATCCTCATGCGGCTGCATGTTTCATGCGGCTGCATGTTTCATGCGACTGAGAAGAACCTTCATATGCGGCTCGGCCAGGACGGTCCAGTTGAGACACGTGGCGCTCTTCGCTACAATTGAGACACGTGGCAGTCTTATCTTCCCTGGAATTATGGGTGCTAACAAATCCTAACAAAATTAGATTTGGTGCGATCGTCATAATTGCCCAGATCAAATCAAATTAAGCAAGTTGGACACGTGGCAAGCTATCACAAATCACAAATGTTCATGGCAATCAATATTTATTGCCCACAGAGATTTGATACAATCACATTAATTTCTCAAAATTATTATATTCAAGATGAGTGGCCCAGATTCATTGATCCTTAACCGCCGACTTCTGAAGGGACAATTATTGGCAAATCCTAATAAGTACACCCCATTCTTATAAATAGCAAGGTGCCATTCCCTTGTGAAGAGAGAGAAAAAGGACAGCAGAGAAATGAGAGAGAGCACTACAGAGACATCAAGAGATCTAGCAATCGAAGGCGCAAGGGAGTCTCCCCTTACGTCCAAGAGCATTTCTTCACCAGAGCCAACGCTGCGTCCGATCGTCCAAGGAGTAAGGCAGAGTTGCCGTCGCTTTCCCGAGCCTCTACCGTCACCTCCCAGAAAAAACTAAACAGTTGTACTTAGATTGCTGTACCTAGGTTTTCGTCCCTAGGCTTTCTTTGTATGAGTGAGTTTGTATTGTGAAGTAAAAGTCCAGTCCTCCGATATAATTGTTCTGTTCTTTTATAATCAATGGCAAACAGTAGAGTGTGTGTGTGTGTTCCTATTTTCTGACAGGTTAGAGTGTCCTGTATGCATCAATGTGTGTGTGTGTGGAGAAAATAATGTCTCAGGAAAACTGTAGATAAGGTTGTGTGTAATGGTATTACAGGAAAGAGTGTAATGATCTCAGGTTTTAGAGTGTGGCTAATCTCAGGAAAACATGGTACACAATGACAGTTTGATATTTCCAGTTACACATCAGTTCAATTACCAATCGAAACCCAATTCCTTGTTATCATCAAAACCAAATCATGTAACCAATACTCAGACATATGGAATTTAAATAATATTGCAATTAATCATAGGAATTTAGTTTAGAATCTCTTTTAATTTCAGAAAACCCAAAACAGTGAAACATGTATCATTTAAATTGCGAAAACCTAATTCGAAAACCAAATTACAATTAATACTCAAAACTATTGGTTGGTAAGGGGTCGCCCATGTGTACATGAGCTACACACGATGTATCGTGTCATGGGGAAGCAGGACACGAAGTGTCCCAGCTCACGAACACACACAGACATGCGTACACAGCACAGTGTCGTGCGGTGAGTCCAAGGACTCGTGCACCCGATACAGGCCACGTGGATACACGTGGCCGTGCACACGTGTAGCCCACATGTAGGGCTACACGGTCAATACCCTGTCTTGTGTCTAAAATGTATATCGTGTCGTGTCCAGCCATGTTTCAGTGGCCAAAAATGCGTGTCTGCCTGTGCGTACGACCAGTGCGAGTAGGAGAACTCCTCGAATACTGAGCCTCTCGAGCCCAACTTTTGGGAGACTAATCTCAGACATTGCCTTGACATTCTCCCCAAAAATTGCGTATCCCCGTGTCCTGAGTGAATAGAACTCAGTGTCCAGTAGCAGGGCACTGAACTGAGGCCTCGTGCACGTGTTTGTGTCCTGATTTGGACACAAAGGAGGACATGAAGTGTGCTCAAACCAATACAAAATAAAAAACCATATATAGGGCTAATAATTAGTGAAATTATTTTTGAAATAGGTAAAGAAAATAGTGGTTATGGCATTTCAACAAACACCTAGACTAGAAAATTGATACGCGTCCGATATGGACACGAAACCACATGCAAATGACACCAAACCAAACCTTCACTACAGCTAGGGTACACCTAGATCTAGGCTACCATGCAAGAAAAATAGAATTAAAATAGAATTTGAAGGATTCACCTATAGGTTGCAAAGATCAAGAAAAGCCTCAAATCAAACGGTTACCGTTGCTAGCCAAATCCTCCAAATTGCATAAAAATTGAAATCACTCTCCATGAACATCAATTAGAGGGTGATTAGAAACTATTGCAAAAGATTTGGATTAAAAAGGAGTTAAAATGGAATTAATAAAAATTTGGGAAGATGAGGATTTACCTTTATGTTGGTCGGCCACTAAGGGCTTGGTTAGGGTTAGGGTTCAAGTCATGGGCCATGGGCTTAGTTTTATAAGCCATGAAATGAAAATTACAAGTCATAAGTCATTGCACCTATTATTAATCCTCCTATTTAAAACTATATTCTAAGTGACTAAAAAGAGGTTCACTTAAGTTAGACTAGGGTCACACCATGCTAACCAAGTTACCATAGTTAGGGTCAACTTCTAGGTTAGTCTACAAAGTCTCAATTAGCCAAAGTCAAAAATAAAAATCACCAATTCAATAAGTTAAAATAAATTCAAAATTCACCAAATGACCAAAATACCCTCAAGCTAAAATGTGGTAATGATACATTGTATGCTAAGTTAACCTATCGATGCCACGGGCATAGTTCGATCGGAAGGTAAATCGTAGTGTGTGTCGAACACTAGTTAGAACAATTGAAATGAAACATGCATCATATGCACGAGTCGCTATAGAACATTGGATATCGCAAAGGCGAGCGCCTCAGTGCACAAGCCGCAAGAACATTGGATAACTGTATTCGACAAGTACCTTAGTGCAAGAACCATTTCGTGCCTTCGTGCACAAGTTAGAAGGCTAGAACATTGAAAGACAATAAGCGAGCTCCCTTGCGTGCAAGCTACGAACATTGAACACTAAGGCATAGAACATGAAAATACGGCTTCGATGCGTGTAGCAAGTGCACAGACGCGAAGAAAAGATGATAAATGTGTCAAAAACGTTCCTACGTGCACAAGATCATAAAAGATGGCTTTATTGCGAAAGAATACAGTTGTGGCATGAATGTGACAGAACTGTCAGATATGACATGTTGTCTCGAAAGGTATTTGAGACATTCGGGTCGTTCGGTTGACGAATATTGAGTTGAGGCATGATGCCATTGAACATTGAAACGAAGTATGAAACGTAAGAACATAGAAAGTTAACGGAAGAAACACGAGATGATAAAGTCTGAGTCTCGGACTCAAGACTATGTTTGGTTGTTTGATAAAGTCTGAGTCTCGTGCTCAAGACTATGTTGGTTGATTGAATAATAGGTCGTTGCATGGTCGAATGGACTTGAGATAATTGTGATATCTTTCATGCACGGAATGTTCCCTCCGAACGGGTGTACCGGGGCACCGAGAGCGTTCGGCCTAGGAGGGATATAATCTTTGATAGGCGCACATCTGTGAAGTCCGATTAGCACTCGGTTGTAGATATAAAAAGCCGCAAATGATGGTATGCAGCGGTAAGTTTTGGTTGTTTGGGATAGCGACCCAACCCGTGAAACACTGGGCTACCCAAATTCGAGAAAGAAAAGAATGAGAGAAAAGAAAGTAAGGAAAATAAAAGAGGAACTTCTTTAGTCCATTCCGGCACGGATACGCAAACGACCATCATATAGTTAAGGAACGATGGGTTGAAAGTGTAGGCACGTATGTGTCCCATACATAGATCCTGCATAGAAAAGCACTTATAACATGACAGGAAAGGTATGGGGCGTATTCACCTTGCGTCAGTGCAAAGGCGAGTGCGTCCATGATGGTAAGCCACGAATCAAACACGAGATTGCTTGTCTGCTTGCCTATTCAATTCGAATAACATGCTTGCCATGATAACATGCTTTACGCTTTCGAATATGCCATGAAATCGACCCTAAGGAGAATATAACAAGATCATAAGCTAAGTTGCATGATTCAACATAAATACTACAATGTCGGTTTAGAAAGAAGGTCTTTGCATCAGTATATGTGAGGACGAACATACTGATCCCCCATTAGCTTTCATGCAAGGTGCAGGGAATGGATTACTCGCGGTGGAGCTTCGCTTGAACGTGTTGAGGCTTGGAATGCCAAAGCGTATTGAAGTGAGCGATCACATTGACGCTCGAACTTGCAACAGGGTTGATGCAGCCGTGATATAGAAGGCATGATGTATGGAACGGTAAAATCCTTTGTGCGCAAGAGAAAACCTGAGTGTTGTAGCCAACCTGGCAAATTTAGTTGGGCTATTGAAAGCCTTTGTAATCTTAGTTCGAATATCAATAAAGAGAATTGTTTCGTATACTCTGTTTTCCTTTCGTTGCTAATATCAATTCAAAGATAATCATTTGAGAACTTGTCATCTTGCCTTGCATGAGCACAACTCCAGGCTCGTGCGGCATCACGTCCCCTACGAGGACGATAATTTGGGTGATTCCGGGTCAGGGCATGACAAATTGGTATCAGAGCTCTAGACTTAATTACCTCTGGACGCTTACTTCATTACAATTCTAAAAGTTTCCCACCACCAATTGAATCACTCTTGACTCTACTCGATGCCGTACTGGATGTTCCATACAATAAGTCTAATACAAATTGTGTAATTTTGCCGCATGTGTTTTAGAAATTACATGATGTTTGCTAAGAAAGTCGCAAAGGGTTTATTGCATTAAGTACAACATACCATGAAATGTTAGTTGCTGCAAGTACAACAAATTGTGAAATGCGATTTGAGACGTTGTTGCAATGTAACATGTTGAATGAGAAAAAAATTATGCACGAAGTGGAATGGGTTCTGAGTATTGGTTGCACCAATGCGGAAACTTAAATAATGCGTTGCAATGAAAGTGATAAGTCAATATCGAATGTGTTGAACGGATTTGAATATTGACTTTGAAAGTCAGAAATAAATCATTGTACGATGTGCAACATGTGTCGGAAGTAAACTGTTGCACGTGGTGCAACGCATAACAAAGTAATCATTGTACGGAGTGCAAAGGAGATTGAAAAATAAATCGTTGCACGAGATGCAACGGAAGAAACTGAAATCATAAATCGATAGAATGAATCGTCCGGTTGCACACCGAACTTGTGTTGGCAGATGAAAACGTTGGCCGAGTAGTGTCGAATTTGGTTTAATCAAAGTTACGGTTGTGATCAAGCGCGATCACTGCGGAAATCATGAGTCGAAAGAGATTGTGGTTCATATTAAGTATAATGCGAGGGAAATAACTTGATTTTCGAGTGGTATATGCCATACCACGTATGCGATGAATGACTCGATTCAGAGTGGTATATGATATAGCACTTGTGCGATGAATTGCTTCGAGACGTTGTGAGAATTACGGAAGGTTTGTCCGCAACGGACGGGAGAGTACCGAGACTCGATTGGAAATTTGTATGATGGTTTGTTGATGCAAGTGTTCTTCAAAAATCGGTTGGGACGATAAGGAGAGACTCGTATCAATGAATGATACGTCAGATGGAAATTATAATTCGATCGGACGACCGAGACTAGCGGAACGATTATGCTTTGAAGCAATAATCGGATCGACGGGAAAGGAAAACTCGAACTTAGAAATGAGTCGCATGACTTGCGATCTCGATATAAATGTTGGACGAGGCGAATCGAATCGTACGACTTACGATCTCGATAGAAATGTTGGGCGAGGTAAACTATAATCGGATCGCACGATGTGCGACTTCGGTGAAGAGTTGGTTGATGCGGGTAAATAGTGCCTAAGAGATAGTTGGTTACGTTACGGCAAAACTCATTTGAGTACGACTGAAAAATACGCAAAACTTTACAGGACGTGATCGTATTACTCGAGGGTTCGATGTTGGATAATCGATAACTCGGTTACGCGATCAAAGCATAACAAAATGCATCGAATCAATAGATGATTCGAGACGTACGAAAATATTTGTGAAGAACTTGGACATATGCAATGCAAGTTGTCGACGTTGAAACAGAATCAAAGTTGACCCTTACGCTATCAAAATTGATACGACGTATCGAGATCGATACGTAAGGAAACGTAAGCACGATATGAGAATACAAAATGGAGTGCGCCTTGCGCTATCAAAATTTTGTAAGTAACAATACGAGAAGGAACGAACTGGTTGATAATGAACTTTGTGATTGATCAAGACGAGACTATAAGTTATTGACGATTGCTCGATGCATATAGTATCTCGTATGTCGACCGAAATAAGATAGACTTGAACTCAATGCGAGTAGATGCATCGTGAATAGCAGAATCATCGACGGTAGTACATGATTTTACTCGAAGGATAGTTGCATATCAGTTGTGCCGATAGAAATAGTTTTGTCCGAAATTGGATAGTCGCATAGAAATCGTCGGAACGTGATTTGGCTCCAAAATAAGATATAGCATAGTTCGTAGTAAACTATCCTTATTATCGAGCGTAGCTTCAAGGTAGCTGACCCTAGAAGACTTGACCACCAAATCAAATTTGATGTTGTAGACCGTAAGATTGACCCATACGATATCGTACATGAAATTGCATCGAGAAAGAAAATATGGTGCATATTGACGATAAGTCTAGGCGATTGAGAATTATTGGAACAGCTTTCGATTGAGAATGATATAGTTAAATTTTGAGTATTCGTCGGATGAATACTTGAATGGTTATGTTGGTCGACGATCGAACTAGAAATTCACCAACGAACTTGGTGATTCGGATAGGCGATTGCGAGAATCGTGCTATGTACGAGAGAGAACGATAAGGAAATGACTTACGAGTTATGTCGTTAGATTCGGATTCACCTTGCAATTGAGCTTGCGTGAATCAAACTTATATTTGATGTTGCGAGACGGATAAGTTGAAAATTTGGCTAGTGAATTCCTACAAGTTAGGAAATCGAATGTAAGATACATCGTGGAGACTTTGAGTCTAAGCGATTGTTTCTTTGAGCATCATCGCCTCGATATAAACTGTTGTGTCGGATAGATTGTGGCCTTTGTGCAATGTCAATTTAAAGTTGCGTCAGAAGAAGTTAAGCATGGAGTCTAGGTAAGTAACCTAGCGGGCGTAGTTATAAATGTGATGCATTTGCAAGTCAATAAAAGAAATCGTATCGAGATAAGTTGAATAGGCAGACTTTGGAAATAGTTGGGTGGCAACTTCGAACGCAAGGCGTTGCGAAGGATCGTTACGATCGGATGCGCGACGGCTCGACGCGACGCATAGAGTTGATAGTCCATACGAAACATACGAAACGAGAAATACAATTTCGAATCGCGTCGCGTGTAGTGACTTTATTGAATGAATCACGTATGTTTCGAATATACGTATACGATAAAATTTCGAGAACAATTGCTAAAGATAAGTCCGATAGGGAGTACGAGATGGCAAGCATAGGATTAAAATTTACTTGTCAGCTTTGTTCCAATTTGCTACTACTGGACTTGGTTGAAATACATATATCTTTGGGACGCCCTAAATATATGTACGAATCCAAATCGAGTTGTATACAAATTCAAATCGAGCTGCAGGAAAGACTTTGAGATGTTAATGAAAAGCTTATAAGATAGTGTGAAACTGAATAACATGCGTGGGACGAGATTGTGAAATGATCTATAAAACACTTAATCGAAGTGTTAGTTTTGGTTCGAGGACGAACCTTGTTTTGAGTGGTATATTCTGTAATGCCCCACTTTGCACGGCGCATTACGCTGAGGCATTGACTCAACGAGTCGCGTTGACCGAATAAAATGTAATGATACGAATCGATATGAGAGTTACGTTGTTCCGAGCAATGCATCGAACTAAGTCGATACGAAGAGTTACCTTGTTCCAAAGAATGCATCGAGTTGAATCGATGCAAAGCGCCGTATTGCCCCGACGGATAAGTGCGTTGAATTGGCTTGAAGATTCTATGAAATCGAATCGACCAAGGTGTAAGTCCGAATCGACGCAAGTATTGATTTTAGTTGGTTTCATGTGCAGGCTATACGTTTATGCTAAAATATTAGAGGTTGGCATTCTGCCTTATTCAGTAGGGGGTCTGTGAAACCAAATCGTCGCCTTGCGACAGGCTGAGACTTGGGCACGGTAAGCCAAATCGACGTACAATTTAATGAAGCACGAAGTGCTCGAATGGCTAAGTCAGGAGAGTGGCCTTGCAACAAAGTTATGAAATCGAGCCGCATAGGCTCGGCAAAACGACAAGGCGTATCGATTCAAGGTGGAAGGATTGACTCTTCTTTTTACTCCTTCATGCCTAAGTCAAATTGTATCGTTGTATGCTAAGTTAACCTATCGACGCCACGGGCGTGGTTCGATCGGAAGGTAAATCATAGTATGTGTCGAACACTAGTTAGAATAATTGAAATGAAACGTGCATCATATGCACGAGTCGCTATGGAACATTGGATATCGCAAAGGCGTGCGCCTCAGTGCGCAAGCTGCAAGATCATGGGATAACTGTATTTGGCAAGTGCCTTAGTGCACGAACCATTCCGTGCCTTCGTGCACGAGTTAGAAGGCCAGAACATTGAAAGACAATAGGCGAGCGCCCTAGCGTGCAAGCTATGGACATTGAACACTAAGGCATAGAACATAGAAATACGGCTTCGATGCGTGCAGCAAGTGCATGACGTGAAGGAAAGATGATAAATGTGTCAAAAACGTGTCTACGTGTACAAGATCATAAAAGATGGCTTTGTTGCGAAAGAATACAGTTGTGGCATGAATGTGACAGAACTGTCAGATATGACATGATGTCTCGAAAGGTGTTCGGGACCTTCGGATCGTTCGGTTGACGAATATTGAGTTGAGGCATGATGCCATTGAACATTGAAACGAAGTATAAAATGTAAGAACATAGAAAGTTAACGGAAGAAATACGAGATGATAAAGTCTGAGTCTCGGACTCAAGACTATGTTTGGTTGTTTGATAAAGTCTGAGTATCGTGCTCAAGACTATGTTGGTTGATTAAATAATAGGGCGTTGCATGGTCGAATGGACTTGAGATAATTGTGATATCTTTTGTGCACGAAATGTTCCCTCCGAACGGGTGTACCGGGGCATCGGGACCGTTCGGCCTAGGAGGGATATAATCTTTGATAGGCGCATATCTGTGAAGTCCGATTAGCACTCGGTTGTAGATATGAAAAGCCGCAAATGATGGTATTCAACGGTAAGTTTTGGTTGTTTGGGATAGCAACCCAACCCGTGAAACGTCGGGCTACCCAAATTCGAGAAAGAAAAGAAGGAGAGAAAAGAAAGTAAGAAAAATAAACGAGGAACTCCTTTAGTCAATTCCGGCGCGGATACGCCAACGAACATCATATAGTTAAGGAACGATGGGTTGAAAGTGTAGGCTCGTATGTGTCTCACACATAGATCCTGCATAGAGAACACTTATAACATGACAGGGAAGGTATGGGACGTATTCACCTTGCATCAGTGCAAGGGAGAGTGTGTCTATTAGAGCTGTCAAAATGGGCTAAGCCCGTTAGGCTGGCCCGCCCCGCCCGCCAAAAAGGTGGGTTGGACCGAGCATTTAGGAGCCCGCCAAACAGGCGGGCCTAGGTGGGCTGGCCCACTAGTAGCCTGCCCCGCGGTGGGCTAGCCCGCGGGCCAAGTGGGTTGGTCCGCCATCTATTTTTTTATAAAAATTTTAATTTTTTTATTTAGCACATATATGAGATATGTATTATAAATGATAAAAATTCTCATTTAATGCAAGTAATGACGTGTAAAATATTAAATTTGGTCATTTATTTATATGAATAAAGGTGTTTTAAAGAAATATCTACTATTATAATGTTTCTTGTATTTTACTTGTAATTTGATGCATATGAGAGTGAGTAGAAAATATTATATATATGATTTTTTTTCTTTTAAGAAACCAAACAATAATTAAAAAATTTAAAAAAATTAAGCCGACCGGCCCGCCTAGCCCCCGGCCCGCCGGTGGGTTGTACTGGGTTAGAATTTTTCCAGCCCGCCAAAATGGTGGGTCGGGCAGTCCCGTCCCGCCAAATAGGGGGTTATGGTGGGTTACGGGCCGGCCTGCCCCTCCAGCCCGTCTTGACAGCTATAGCGTCCATGATGGCAAGCCACGAATCAAACACGAGATTACTTGTCTGCTTGCCTATTCAATTCGAATAACATGCTTGCCATGATAACATGCTTTACGCTTTCAAATATGCCATAAAATTGACCCTAAGGAGAATATAGCAAGATCATAAGCTAAGTTGCATGATTCAACATAAATACTACAATGTCGGTTTAGAAAGAAGGTCTTTGTATCAGTACATGCGAGGACGAACGTACTGATCCCCCACCAGCTTTCATGCAGGGTGCAGGGAATGGATTACTCGCGGCAGAGCTTCGCTTGAACGCGTTGAGGCTTGGAATGCCGAAGCGTATTGAAGTGAGCGATCGCATTGACGCTCGGACTTGCAACAGGATTGATGCGGCCGGGATATAGAAGGCATGATGTATGGAACGGTGAAATCCTTTGTGGACAAGAGAGAACCTGAGTGTTGTAGCCAACCTGGTAAATTTAGTTGGGCTATTGAAAGCCTTTGTAATCTTAGTTCGAATATCAATAAAGAGAATTGTTTTGTATACTCTATTTTCCTTTCATTGCTAATATTAATTCAAAGATAACCATTTGAGAACTTGTCATCTTGCCTTGCACGAGCGCAACTCCAGGCTCGTGCGGCATCATGCCCCCTACGAGGACGATGATTCGGGTGATTTCGGGTCGGGGCGTGACATAGAGGACGAGCCTTGATCGGCCTTCCTTTTTTTTGAGGAAAAAAAAATTTTTAGGAGCCATGAAAAGAAATTGAAAGGAGTGGAAATAAAGAATTTATACCGAAATCGAAGGTAGATAGTCGAAAAGAACTTCGAGAGAGCTCCGAATACGAAATTTGAAGACTTGAGAAGTTTGGAGGAAGGAGATCTAAGGAGCCAGGGTTAGGGTTTCGGTATATTTTGGTGGCTGTTGTGAGGTTGAAGATGATGAGAGGGTGTTTAAATAGAGGAGAGGAGAGGTTGTCCAGCTTTTGTTTAAATTCATCCAGACCGAGTTCGGTCTGAGTTCGATCACCTGGGAATCAGAACAGATGTTGGAAAGTGTGTGATAATAGTTTTAACATAAATGAGAAACTAATTAGAAATAATTGTATTGAGATAAATAATTAATAACACATAAATCGCTTCAAATACTTCGGGTTAGTTGTAGGGGCCGGATCCCAGCTAGCGGCAGTCCGAAGACTAGTACACCATATTATTTCAGGCTATTTACACATATGTGATAGAAGGGCCATTTCGGCTTATAACCAAAATAATTTCCACGAATTCATGAGTACTAATTAATAATATTTAATTATATTACTTCAACATCCATAATTCATAATTCCCTTCGTATAAAGTTAAAATGATCTTCAGCTAGAGGTTTAGTGAAAATGTCAGCTAGTTGATGTTCAGTTTCAACAAATTCTAGGTTAATGCCACCTTGTAAAACATAATCTCTTAGAAAATGTTGTCTAATTTCTATGTGTTTAGTGCGTGAGTGACATATTGGATTTTTAGAGAGATTAATGGAGGTAGTATTATCATAGTAAATAGGAATATACTGAAATGACAACTAATAGTCTTCTAGGGTTTGCTTCATCCACAAAATCTGAGCACAACAACGTCCTACAGCGATATACTCAGCCTCGGTTGTTGATAATGCAACAGAAGTTTGCTTCTTAGAAAGCTAAGAGACTAAAGACTTACCTAGAAAATGACATGTGCCATTGGTACTTCTACGATCGACTTTGCATCCGGTAAAATTTGCGTCCGAGTAACCTATCAGGTCAAACGAATCGATTTTGGGATACCAAAGACCAGTCGTCAAAGTTCCTTTAAGGTATCGCAAGATACGCTTAACGGGGCTCACATGTGATTCCATAGGATAAGCCTGATACCGTGTATATAAGCATACATAAAACATAATGTCAGGACGACTAGCACTTAAATACAGTAAACTACCAATCATACCTCTGTACTTATGTACGTCAGTCGGTGTGCCACTTTCATCTATATCAAGCTTTGTAGATATTGCCATAGGCATGCCAATTGGTTTGACATTTGTCATGCAAATTTCTTTAGCAAATCTTTTGTATATCTTGCTTGATTGATAAATATCCCTTGTGTACTCGGCTTGATTTGAAGACCAAGGAAGAATGTAAGTTCTTCCATCATGCTTATTTCGAATTCACTCTCCATACACTTAGCAAACTCATTACATAGTTTTTCATTGGTTAATCCAAAAATTATGTCATCAACATATATTTATACTAAAAAATATCTTTATCCAAAGATTTTATAAAAAGAGTTGAATCAACCTTTCCTTTTAAAAAATCGTGTTCAAGTAAAAAGGAACTAAGGCATTCATACCATACATAAGGTGCTTGTTTGAGACCATAGAGAGCCTTTCGAAGCTTGAATACGTGATCATGATTTTTGATATCTTCGAAATTAGGAGGTTGTTTTACAAAAACTTCTTCTTTATAAAACTATTTTGGAAAGCACTTTTGACATCCAATTAAAAAAGTTTGAAACCATGAAAACTTACAAAAGTACAAAGTGTAATGCCCCGCTCTGCACGGTGCATTACGATGAGTCTTTGACTCGAAGAGTTGCGTTGACCCGAGGAATATCGATGCGAAATGATATAAGAGTTACGTTGGCCAAAGGAAAGCTTTGAGTCGATTGGAATTTATGAATCGAAGCGATGCAAAGGATAAGTCCCATTTGAGAAAGTACTGATTTTAGTTGATCTGGTGTACAGGCTATGCTTTTACGCTAGACGATAAGAGGTTGGCATTTTGTCTTATTCAGTAAAGTGCTCGTGAAACCAAATTGTCGCCTTGCAACGGAGTGGCTAAGTCAAAAGAGTTAGCCGTGCAACCAAGTTATGGAATCGAGCCGCATCTACTCGACGGAACGACAATGCGCATAAGCTTAAGGTGGGCGGGTTATTGACTCTCTCTTTCTATTCCTTCACGTCTAATAAAATATATCATTGTATGCGTAAGTTGTTATCAAGTTAGTGAGCATGGCTCGAATGGTTAAAGGTCTTAGTATGTGTCGAACATTAAGATAGAACATTGAACATTGAATAATTGAAGCGACGTGCATCAAGTGTACGGATCGTGGTAGGGCAGTGATAGTAGAACATTGAAAGATAATATCGAGATGTACATCACGTGCACGACTCCAAGAATATTGAACACTAGGCCTAGAATACTGATTATGGCGTTATACGTGCCCTCGTACACGGAAACTACGAAATGACTAAGTAACTACGGAACCACGATTATGCGAATAACTTATGAATGGAACACATTGAGTATAAGTACGAGAAGTCTAAGCCGTTGGGCGTCATACATCAATACGGATTGTTGGGGCATAATGTCGACGAAACTTGAGATAGAGATAAGGGATTACATTTATACAACGCGAGATTGGTTAGAATGATATGACTTGTTTGCTACGACGCGTATTGTATTGGTCAATGGACTCGGATGGCCCGTGCACGGGTGCGGCTTCCCTCGGACGGTTACGACCTGGGCAACGGGACCGTTCGGCCTAGGAGGAAATTATGTATGGTATTTATGGTGCACATCATTAGGACGGGTTGTGACCGGCCAGTATTGTGATAAGCTATGATATCAGTAAGTTTGGGATCCTTTAGATACTGGGCTAGCAACCCGTACTAGAGCGATCATAGGCTTACACATAAGGATGTCAAGTCTATTACGATGGAAAACACCGTAACCTTCATATAGATAGGGCCGGTGGGCTGAGATGAGAGTTGGGTGCAGGCATAGGGCCTGCCACCCTTATGCATATGTCTAAGTATGGCTGATTGGTTACGTGAATTGTATGATTTCTTATGTAAAGTTCTAACCAGTGCAGGCTAGACAAAAAGGGACGGAGATGAGCACAATCACTATGTTTATGTTCAGATTATGTCTAACGGTATCTGTTGCAGGAATACGATGTTGAACACATTTACATTAAGTTGTTATGCATTGAATATTGCCATGAAACTGATCCTAAGGCTAAATAGAAAGATCACCAAATAATATTGCATGTTTCACTAAATATACTTAGTGCTTGGTTTGGGTACGAGTGGGCCTTGATCAGTGCAGCAAGGACGAAAGCACTAATCCTCCACTAGTTTGCTTGCAGGTTCAGGATATGTTTGGCTCAGGGCGGAGCTTGGTTTTGATGCGTCGAGGCAAGGAGTCCTTAGCATTTCAAGAGGAGCTGCCGCATTGATGTTCGGACTTGCAACATGGAGATGTTCGGCCGAAGACTACTTGTTGGCTATAAAAAGGCATAATATATGGAAAAATATAAATCCTTTGTGAGCTAGAGAGATCATGAACGTTGTAGCCAGTTAGCATATTCAGTTGGGCTATTCAAGCCTTTGTAATCTTCAGTTCATTATTAATAAAAGAGATTCTTCTTGTATACTCTGTTTTCTTCTGCTGCTTATGTTATCAATTTGAGATAAACACTATGTGAACCAGTTATTTTGCCTTGTACGAGTGCAACTCCAGGCTCGTGCGGCATCACGCCCCAGCGAGGACGATAATTCGGATAAAATCTAGCAAGGATGAGCGATTTCCCGGATCGGGGCATGACAAGTTGGTATCAGAGCGGTTCCATCCTCTGGACCGTAAACGAATCTCTTTGACCCATGGTTGCTTCGCTATCGAAATCAGTTGACTCTAAGTTGTTTCCGTAACTGCATGGCTCATAGATCTGCTCGATGCTACATTGGATGTTCCATATAATAAGTCTATATTAAGTGCGTACATCTGCCATAAGTTTATCGTGACTATCACGCTATCTCCGGGTGCCATCGGAGAATGTTGGTTGCATAAAGTACAACGAGTTATAAAATGTTGGTTTCCCCAAGTGCAACAAAGTTACGTATCGTTGGTTGCACGAAGTACAACGAATATGGTGATGTTGGTTGCATAAAGTGCAATGATATACGTATTGTTGATCGCTCGAAGTGCAAGGAATTATGTGTTGTTGGTCACACGAAATGCAAAGAGATACGTGTTGTTGGTTGCACAAAGTGCATCGAGTCGATATATGAGGCGATGCGTGTTATGTGGCTATGCGAATGGTTACGTATTGTTGGTTGCACGGAGTACAGCAAGTCATGAATCGTTCGTTGCATCGGTGCAACGAGTCGACATAGTATGATACATGTTGTATGGCTATACGGATGGATAGCGATATATTAAACGAGATTAAGTAATGACCTTAAGTATCGAGAGTAAATTATTGTACGAGTTGCAACGAGTGAGATTAGAAGATCGCGGATGCGATTGTAACGAGTCGCATTGGTCGCTAAGTCGAGTTTGAGTAGGCGAACTTGTAAGTTGGCCGCATTAAATCGAGTTTGAGTATGCGAACGTGTGTGTTGGTCGAATGTCGCGTTGAGCTTTGAATGAGAAAATGTTGCGGATGTGATCGATATGATCGCCAAGGTATGGTTAGATTGAATGTATGTCAAACTTGGACGAACGACTATTATGTTGGTCCAGTTGTTGTGCCAAACTCGAGTAAGAAGAACGCTAGAGCTAGGATCGAGAAAGATCACCACACGTGATAGTTGATTGGAAAATAGATGTCGGACCTATGCAGAGTGTGATGTCGAGTAACGACTCGATTTCGAGTGGTATATGCAATACCACTTGTGCGATCAGTGTAGCAAAGTGTTGTATCGATAACGATCGGCTCGATTCTGAGTGGTATATGGAATACCACTTAGTAATAGCTATGTTAAGCCGTTTGGTGACTTGCAATAAAATGCATCGAGATGATTGTGTCGATTATGATAGGTTTGTCCTGAATGGACGGAGTATTACCGAGACTCGAATGGGAATGAATTGATAGAAGTCGATGCAAGTATGCTTCGATAAATTGAGTTGAATGATTATGTACAAAGTCATACCCAGGGATGATACGTTAGATGAGGATTCGTTAAGTATAAATCGAACGATAGGCTGAGCATAGCGAGGGAATGTTGCATTGGGAAAATAGTTGACTCGGTCGAAATTGCGTTGAGTATGTACGAAGAAATCGTACGAACGAATTTGAGTCAGCACGATGAGTTGGTAGCACGATTGGAAGTGCGAGTTAGGAATATGAGAACGGTGGCAGTGATTGCAACGAATTAGAGCTTATGAGAAAGGAAGATGTTCAAGTTATGCATATCGACGATGATTTTGAGGCGTATCAAAGACGATATGCTATAATTCGGGGATACTCTAATCAAATAAACGAAAATTATGTTAAGTATTGTTGTTGGATGAATAAGATGCAATTTAAGTTGATGTCAGTTTGGATGACAGTGATAGGAATGCTTCGAAGAATTGGAGAGTGAATGGATATTACTTGGATGAAAATGAAAGTGTCTGGATTGCTTCGTGGATAACCACTACGATGACGTTCTTGTCTTGTGCGAGCGCAACACCAGCCTCACACATACGTCATGTCGGATTTGGGGTAATCGTTCCGCGTGAGTGCTGACATGGTAATTCATGTCGCGGGAATGGTCGAACTCAAAAAATCAGGACGTGGCAATTTGTATGCTTCGACTTATGGTTTGATATAAAGGTGAATTTAAGGAATGTTGCGATAAGCCTAGAGTGTGTCGGATATTGATCATGGGTAAATAGACTCGTACCCAAAGCAAACGAATATTGCTCGATTGCGATAGTGTTAACGGAAGTGCATGAGTGATTCGAGTAATAAATGACGTATAGGTTGTGCGGGGGTAGATAAATTATAGATTGGTAAATTATGTCAGATTGGATAAAGTCTCATAGGAATTGTCGAGAATTGATTTGGCTCCACGATAGGATATAGCGTGGTTCATAGTAGCTGTCCCTCATTGATGATCTTTAATTACGGAGCATAGTTTTAGGGCAGATGACCCTAGAAGACTTGACCGCCAAATCAAGTGAATGTTGAAGTCCTATAGGATGACCCAAAGGAAGTTGCAATAGAAATTTCGTCGAGGATGAAGGATGATGTAGTGCATGTTGAGGATAAGTCTAAGCGAGTGAGTATCGTGTTTCAAAAGTTAGCGAGTAGCCTTTGACTAGATCGATATGGTTAGAGAAATTATGATCGATCGAACGAGTACATAAATAGACTTGGTTGGTCGATGATCGAATGGATGTTGAAGAATGTACTTAGCATAGTGATACGGTAAGGCGATCGCAAGAATTCTGCAATGTGCGAGAGCGACGAATAGTAGAATGACCCTAAGAATTGTGTTATAGATCGGGTTGAGTAACGGTTAGGCTATGTGTGTTTGGGCACGCGATCTATGTTACCAAACGAACTAGTTGGGAATGATTCAAAGATTGAGTAAGGAACTCCTATTCGATCAAGAATGGCGTATCGTAAGAGACCTTAGATCGGAAAGATTATTGTCTTTGAGCATCGTAGGCTCAAGTTGACCTCTTGTGTCGGAAGAGATTAAGCACGATGTCTAGATAAGTTACCTAGAAGGGGTAGCCCCAGATGCGATACGTAGATAGTTCGAGAACGTGGATTATGTTGGAATAGTTGCGTACAATACATAGTACGGATTGTAGGCAAGGAAAATTGGACATGTTGGACTTAGTCCATGTCATTGAGGACAATTGTTATGAAGGACTAGATGAAAGACTTGAGTGGTGCAAGAGATAGGAAACGATTGGACGAGTAGGCATTATGGAGAATTGTTGCGATCAGAAGTACAATGACTTAATGTAATGCATGCGTTAGATGGCCGTCGAGAAACTTATGAGATCGAAGTTATGGTTTTGAATCAAGTTATATGCGAAGTTGTTTGCATGCAAAATTTTAGGAATATATGCTAAGATCTAACCAAGTCGAGTACGAAATAGCTGGCGCTTGAGGATTTAAGTCGAGCTTGTTAACTTTGCCCCGATATCCTACAACTGAGCTTGACTAAAATGCATACATTGGTGGGACGTCTAAAATATGTGTATGATCCAAACTAAGTTGTATGATTCCAACAATAGTAGCATGAGATTGTGAAATGATCTAGCAAGACACTTGGATTAAGTGTTGGTTTCAGTTCGAGGATGAACCTTGTTTTGAGTGGTATATTATGTAATGTCCCGCTGCGCACGGTGCATTACGATGAGTCATTGACTCGAAAAGTTGCGTAGACCCGAGGAATATCGATGCAAATCGATGCAAGAGTTACGTTGGCCGAAGGAAAGCTTTGAGTCGATTGGAATTTATGAATCAAAGCGATGCAAAGGATAAGTCCCTTTTGAGCAAGTGCTGATTTTATTTGATCTGGTATGCAGGCTAAGCTTTTACGCTGGACGATAAGAGGTCGACATTTTGCCTTATTCAGTAAAGTGTCCGCGAAACTAAATCTTCGCCTTGCAACGGAGTGGCTAAGTCAAAAGAGTTAGCCGTGCAACCAAGTTATGGAATCGAGCCGCATCAACTTAGCAGAACGACAAGGCATATCGGCTTAAGGTGGGCGGGTTCTTGACTCTCTCTCCCTATTCCTTCACGTCTAATAAAATATATTATTGAATGCGTAAGTTGTTATCAAGTTAGCGAGCGTGGCTCGAATGGTTAAAGGTCTTAGTATGTGTCGAACATTAAGATAGAACATTAAACAATTGAAGCGATGTAGATCAAGTGTACGGGTTGCGGTAGGGCGGTGATGGTAGAACATTGAAAGATAATATCGAGATGTGCATCACGTGCACGACTCCGAGAACATTAAATACTAGGCCTAGAACACTGATTATGGCATTATGCGTGCCCTCGTGCACGGAAGCTACAAAATGACTAAGTAACTACGGAACCACGATTATGCGAATAACTTATGAATGGAACACATTGAGTATAAGTACGAAAATCTAAGCCGTTAGGCGTCGTGCATTAATACGGATGTATTGGGGCATAATGTCGACAGAACTTGAGATAGAGATGAGGGATTACGTTTATGTAAAACGAGATTGGTTAGAATGATACGACTTGTTTGCTATGGCGTGTATTGCATTGGTCAATGGACTCGAATGGCCCATGCACGGGTGCAGCTTTCCTCGGACGGTTACGACCGGGGCACCGGAACCGTTCGGCCTAGGAAGAAATTATGTATGGTATTTATGGTGCACATCATTAGGACGGGTTGCGACCGGCCAGTATTGTGATAAGCTATAATATCAGTAAGTTTTGGATCCTTCAGATACTGGACTAGCTGTAGCTCCCCTTTCCAGAATTTTTTAAAATATTTTTTATTTATTTTAATTAAATGATGATTTTTAGATTTTTTTATAAATAATTATTTAGTTAATTATTATGGTAGATGATTTTTAATCATGATTAAATTTGGAGTACAATGCGACTATAAATCATGGCACGAATAATGCAGTGGCGTACTTTGACTAGTGTATTAGTCCTAGTAGGGAAGGTCGAGGGTCGAGCCATAGTGACGTCCTAACTAAGAAAACTAGGCCAAGTTACGACTTAACCCATACCGAAGATTTTATTTATTATTTAATTATTTATTATTAAAGTTTATTGACTTGTGGAAGACCCGGTTGTACCAAACCAGTCTGGACTGGAATCGAACTGAGCCAAGCCCATGTAGTCAATGCAGTGCGATCAACGACGTCCATTTAGACGTACATATTGCATTTATTATTTCTGATTGTTAAATAGGAATTTCGTATATAAAGGATTTACATACATAAATATAATTTATTATTACTGAATTAATATTCTATTTTTAGAAATAGGATAATCACCTTCCTAATTACCCTTATGCATGTTGGGGTATTTGGACTACATATTCTGTCTGTACACTTATTATAGATTTTTCTTATTAGTATCATTATTATTGTTATTAGATTTATAATAATAAAAATATACTATTTAGTATTCTAGATTATTTTTAAAATAAATATTATTGTTGTATGTATATATTTTATTATAAGCCAACACTATTAGAATATATATTCCTAAGATTTATTTTTGGACTTTGGGAGTATTTATGCATATAGGTAATATATGCATATATGTAGAGATATATAGTTTATATGTATATAGATATATATAGATTTAAATAAATATATATAAATGCGTATATGTATATGTATATATGAATATATAAAAATATGTATGTGTATGTGTATAAATATATGTATGCGTATATATGTTGGTCCCGTTCTGAGACAGTTGATCGGATCGCCGTTTTACGGGCCCCACGGTCCGACTCAACGGGCGATTTTGTGCACGGCCCGCCGGAATCCAACTTTGGACATACGGTTGGGTTCGTATCAAAAAATCGGACCTGTTGACATATAGTTTGACGACTTTAGAGTCCATTGACTCTGGCATACTTTTTGATGCAAAACGGGTCCAACGGCGGACACTATTTTGATCCAAAATTACCGTTTTGCCCTTGAGTCCATAATTAGACTTAAGGACAGGCAATCCTAGCTAATTTGACTATGCTGAGAATATTAGTAATATTTATTTTAGCATCTGGAGACTTTTTGCATGTGTTGACTTTAGTGACTCATCTGATGTGGTTGTACTATCGGTTTCTCCAACTAAGGACCTCAGGCAAGTCCACTTTATGATTGCTTTCGATTCATAGTAGTCTTTTCATTTCATGTTTATATATATATCTTGCTGCTTTTTAACACGCTCGTCACACGGAGTAGTCGGGAGAAAAAATATCTTAGTAGACATGTGGACTACCCAGAACTATCCTCCGTATCTTTCGTGGAGAATAGCAGCTGCACACGACATGTACAGGGTATCGGATTTACCCCCTAGCCGTTCACATGTCAAAACGGATATTTCACACCACATAGGTAGTTGTCTTTTCTTTATTTTTCCTTGTCTTCTTCACCACCTGCCATGTCATCAGTTACTTTCCAACTTTCATATTCCATATGTTATTTTCATGTCTTGTTAATTCTATTGTGTTCTCGTATTGCCGTCGGTTTGTGTACTTGTTCCATTCCTGACTGAAAACCAACATTTTTCAGGTTAGCTGTGGCTTCACTTAGCTTGGGAGATACGGGTGTACTTGCAGGCAGGAACCTAGAAATAGATAGCAGTTGTATCATTTTCCTAATTTGTAAAACTTTGTATTTCCTTTAAATATAAATGTTGTAACTATTGTATTAAACTTAGAAAATATGAATGAGCAGTAAATGTTAAATTTTATGATTTTGAGCATCTTGGTCGTGACAGCGTTCTACCGTCGACTCTGCGGCGTAGGCTGGCTTGGGCAGGTCTCGTATCCGAAAAAGTGGGTGTGGGTTGTGACAAGGTTTTTTGGTGGCCCATGTAGGTCTATTTTCGTAAAAGATTGTGAACTCATGATAGTACTTAAGTTAGTCGTACTATTGCGAGTATGCGACTAGGAAATGCTCATTCACAACTAGGAGTAAATCAATTTTAAGAGAATGGCTAAGAATAGGAGTCCCTTGTTTAAATTGACCGTTGGGTAGTTAAGATTGTTAGATAGGCCATGCTATTTAGAATTATTAAATTTAGATAGCTTGACATATCTTTACAGAAATACTATTGCTTTTGATTAGACGGTATGATCCAATATGGATATACTATTCACTTGGTTAGTTAGGCTTTCCTAGAATTAAGGCTATAATCTTAATAACCTGTTCAATTTCCTTTTTTTCTATTAGATATAAATCTTATATCATAAGTTAGAATTGCTTGTTTTAAAATCCTATTTTGCTGTAAAGAATTAGTTGTAATTTATGATCCTGTTATTCGTATACGAATCTCAAGTCAGATTTGATTCCAGTTTTTCCCTCAACCATTTGAAATATATGTGAAATAAATATTAGGATGTTCATATTTTTCTTGTCTTCAATTATTTCCTTTCCGATCGATCTTTTACTTTAAGGGTAGAGACCTATAGACAGATGTTTACGCTTTCTATCATGGATAACTAGTTTGAATCTCTAGCAGCTCCTTGGAGTTCTTAGGAATATAGTTGGAGTAATTTTAACGATTGCAAAGGCCAGCCAGCAGTGCACTGGCGAGGCACAACCCATAGAATTGAAACCATTTCGAAGAATCATAGTTTATGGAACATTGCTAAAACTATGTCCTAATTGACCTCTTTAGATCTTAGATACCCTTGTATCAATGTAAGGTAGAGTATCTGATAGCATATCACACCTGAATCACGGAACCAAGGGTTTGCCACATCCAGAGTATACGGACGAGGCATAATTCTCGGTGGAATGATTTCAGACGTGATCACAAGTTTAGGATACCATAGAGGATAGGAAAATGCCCTGTATGTCCCATAAGATCCAAAACCAATACTAGTAAAAAGTTCTGTAAGTTGGGTAGCCTGTCTCCCAACCTAGCATCTCGTGGTCCTCGTGATCTATTAACGAGATAATTGACTGACACTAATAGCTTTACCCAGAATATAGAAATTAGAGGTCCATAACCTATTGGTCGACCAAGACCTTATGGACAGGAAGATTGTAGGAAGACTGTATAAGCAAGAACACCAGGTAAGGTTTTGATTCTCTCCAAACTCGAACTACTTGTGCCTCCTTTCCAAAAATCTCGCCTACTTATATTTTGACTATCTTGACCAATGATGTTATTACAGCCTAGTTTTGCAAGCTTACTCTTTTATCGAGCTTGATTCGAGACATGTTTATTAGGGACGTCCGCTAATATATTGTCTAATCAGAATCATTGTATTACGGTCTGATCAACCATGATGCATTTGGTTCGCTCTTCATCTAATTACCCTACGCGGATTGAGATGTAGATGTCTCTAGGATCTCATCCGCGACTGCTTTGATAATTTCTCTTGAATTATACATTCGCCCTTGAATCATGTAATTATATTCAGTGACATCTCTCTTGAACTCTTTATTGTTTTTGTCTTTCACTGATTGGAAAGAGAAAATCTCGTAACTAATAGATCGATACAAAGTATTCTCATGGCTATGATAGTTGTATACGCAAGTGTAGCTACCCTCGGCCAGTCCTGTGACTGGAACCTTGCCATGAGTTACTCGTCCTCCCTTCGACACTAAACCTACTATCTTGATCTTCTAGTCATTGGAATCCGAGAATGATTAGGATCTTTTCCTTGATCAAATGCCAACCTAGGAGACTACCTATTCTCAAGAGACCAAATGTTGTGAGCCTCTAATTATTTGTTAAAGCTTGCTTTAACTAGAGCCCTTGTGACAATAGTCTGGCAGGTTTGGCACAAATAGAAATTTACGACTCAGTTATTAGAAATCTTTTCCTATGATGTGCCTTAGAGTTGGTTATCCCGTCGATAACTCTTGTATACTATAGACGAGTAGATCGTTCTCCTTTTATCGACCATGTGTCATTGTACACACTCATTTTCCATTTATTGAGAAATAATCTTTGACTTGACTTATATCTATCGTACCCCATTACGCCTTGCCTTACTCTTTATTAACAAGAGTCGAGGTACAATACCCGAACTTTGGAATCCTTCTAACCTCATTATTTCTAAAACCATGTCTTGGTTTCTAAGGTGGGTAGACAGTAAGCCTTCTAAAAATTTTAGGATATACAAGGATTTTCGAGTGATTAGAATAATTTCCATAAGCTGATAATTAGTGCCCATGGACACCCACTTTTTGTTTAGGTCATTTTGTGTCCCCGGCCGTGTCATTAATATTCGGAGCACAAGACCAGTTGTTACGTCCCAACAAATTTCATCTGCAAGATCTAGACGAGTCCACCTTCATCTAGGTATATCATGTCCTACTCAAACCCGTCCCCTTGTACTCTATTTTTATGGTACGACTTTTAGGTCAAAAGGACTAGCTATAACCCTTACCATAATACCGGTATACTTTCCGACTTCCACTAGAGCCTCAACCTTGACTCAATTCCTTTGACCCAATATATGGTTGTAATCTACTCGAAGCCAACTACACACATACCACTAGTATGCCACCCAATTGAGGCCTCATGTGTTACTTAAACACAAAAGTCACTAAAGGCGTATTTTTGGGCTTATGGACCTAGCTAACCAACCTGACTAGTAACTAGCTCAACCACTTGGAAGGAATCCTATTCTAGGTTATCCTAACCTAGTAGAAATAGTTTTATCTTGGAATCTTTTCCAGTCCATATAGATTGAAATCTAAGGTTCATCCAACCAATGATTGATGTCCAATTAGAGAACCCATTAAGACCCAGTAAAACCCATCCATGCATACCACGTATTTAGACTATAAGACCGAACTAATTGAAATAGGTCCCTATACCTATTATGTAGTCTCCACCTCTTAGACTGTGAAGACATTCATAACCCTTACCTGGAAGTCGCGAGACGATCTTGTAGTGCACCTTTATCCCTTGCTCGTGTGTTTAGATAACCACAAAATAGATCACAATCTTGATTTCTCAAATTCTGTTCCATTATGGAACCTTGTTTGAATTAGAATTTTGAGAACGAGACTTCTGTATTGCACGGATTGCAGGCCACTCTAAGTAATGAAGGGTTCTTCGACGTAGCAAGTGACTGAACTAGAGTAGCCCAATCTAGCAAATAAGTTAGTGGTTCGTAAACACCCTTTTTAGCTGTATCGTTGGATACTCTCTACTGCTCTTGAAACTTTGTAGTTGCTCTCGATTATTCTTCCTTATCTTCCCGTCCTTCCTATTTCAGAGCGATGAATGGTCACGCTTATTAGAATTTATTAATAATTTTAGCTACTTGTATAAATTTGTTGCTTGTTAAATTTTGGGTTGCTTGATAGATAAGAGAGGATTGTAGATGCCATGTACAGTAGATATCTATTGGTAGAAATTTTAGCAGTTAGTTGGAAGATTATAAAGTTTTAGCGACAGAATATTTGATGGAGTAGTGTGACCAAAGGTGGGTAGAAGTCCTCAAGTATTCGGAATTACGAAATGGCTAGGAGGTGGTATAAATATTTCTGAGAAGTTAAATTTGAAAAGATTGTGGTAATAGTGGATTTATTCTATTTTTTTGAATTTTAGGTATGTTTATGAGTTAGAATTTCGAGGACAAAAATATTTTAAGGTGGGTAGATTTGTAGCTCCCATTCCCAGAATTTTTAAAAAAATTTTTTATTATTTATTTTAATTAAATGATGATTTTTAGATTTTTATAAATAATTATTTAGTTAATTATTACGGTAGATGATTTTTAATCATGATTAAATTTGGAGTACAATGCGACTAGAATTCATGGCACGGATAGTGCAGTGGCGTGCTTTGACTAGTGTATTAGCCCTGGTAGGGAAGGCCGAGCCATAGTGACGTCCTAACTAAGAAAACCAGACCAAGTTACGACTTAATCCTTACGGAAGATTTTATTCATTATTTAATTATTTATTATTAAGGTTTATTGACTTGTGGAAGACCCGGTTGTACCAAGCCAGTTTAGACTGGAATCAAACTAAGCCAAGCCCATGTAGTCAATGCAGTGCGATCAACGACGTCCATGTAGACGTACATATTGTATTTATTATTTCTGATTGTTAAATAGGCATTTCGTATATAAAGGATTTATATACATAAATATAATTTATTATTACTGAATTAATATTCTATTTTTAGAAATAGGATAATTACCTTCCTAATTATCCTTATGCATGTTGGGGTATTTGGACTACATATTCTGTCTGTACACTTATTATAGATTTTTCTTATTAGTATCATTATTATTGTTATTTATATTGTTATTAGATTTATAATAATAAAAAATACTATTTAGTATTCTAGATTATTTGTGAAATAAATATTATTGTTTTATATATATTTTTTATTATAAGCCAACACTATTAGAATATATATTCCTAAGATTTATTTTTGGACTTTGGGAGTATTTATGCATATAGGGAATATACGCATATATGTAGAGATATATATAGTTTATATGTATATAGATATATATAGATATAAATAAATATATATAAATGCGTATATGTGTATGTATATATAAATATATATGCGTATGTGTATAAATATATGTATAGTAGAATATATACATGTATGTGTACATTTATATATATATATATATATATATATATATATATATATATATATATATATATATATATATATTTTTTTTATTTTTTTTTTATATATATATATATATAATTAGTTGTTAAAGAAAAATATAAAAGAATAAGATAGCAACAGCAACTTCAGTCCAGGCCGAGCCCAAAACCTCCCCAGCCCGATCAACCAAGCCCAGCCCACCCCGGGCTGGGACCATCCTCCAAACCGAGAGCCACCCGAGCTCTACAAAACCAGACCCGAGCCCTTCGGCTCTGTAACGAACACATATGTGTATAATCGAGAGAACGCGAGAGGGAGTAAACCCTAGTCGCGCCTTGCCCAACCTGGCGAACCACAGGAGCCACCCCACGTGGCCAATGGCCGGACACGAGTCGTCGGACGGCGGCCAAGGAGGCCGTGCGCGCACAGGCGCGGGCGTGCATCAGAGGTGACCACAGTCGCGAAGGTAAACTTCGAACCCGTATTTCTCCCCCTGTACTTCATCATTTAATGTTTCGTAAAGCATTCCGAAAAGCCTGTATAACCCTCTAGAATTCCTAGCAATTAGATTCGAGTTTCATCGAGGTTTCAAGTCAGGAAATCGATGGGAAAATCCCGAAAAACTGTTCGGATTCGAAACAGAAAAACAGTCCAATCATCCATATTGGAAGCCAGTTTTCGAACTACCTATTAAAGTTTTTGTCACGCCCCAGAACCAGAATACTGGAGAGCGGGGGCAGACATAGCCAGCTACGTATGATGAAATGGAATCCATCTCACCATACGGTCACGGTTGTCTAGATATGTGAGGGTTTATCTACAAGCCATCAGTCTCTTAGGGTCATAAATTATCCTATTGTCTCAATCTCAACCAACTAATAATAATCACAAGATATCAGATCACCAAATATACAATTGTAAGGCGTCCCAAACATTACATATCCAGATGATCATGAAGCTAGTCGTACAAAATGTAAGGACTAGCAGGAGTTAAGTCATACATGATCAACCTTGAGTTGCCAATCATGCTTACAGCCCGTAGGCAGACAGTAAATAAAAGTGCATCGAGCTAACAGGTGCTCGTCGGCTAAACGCCTCAAAAGAATAATTTTTACAATAGAGTGAGCGAAACAAAATAGAAAACCCACTCGTTGCCCGGATTCCGTCTAGTGTTCACCATTGGGCTGGAAGACAGGTAAATCCTTTGCTGCCGCTCCGGTATCTGGCCATACAAAACCAGCTGGGTCAGACCCCAGAAAAAGCAAGTGCCACAAAGGAGGCCACGAAATAAGAACAAAAACCAGCAATCAGCACAATAATATAATTACATAATAAAAGACAGTAATTTAAGAAAAGCATGATGGTTAATATAAAAGACAATTTTGTATAGAATCACTAAAAGACAGGACATATGGAAAAGCATGACAGAATGATATACGATGAGATAACCATGGGACTATTCAGATGGCCAGGTTACAACCCGTAAACCAAACAAGGACCGGGGTTGTAACCCTTCGTCTGAACGGAACTTTGTTTCTCTCACCATTTATCGGCAAGATAAATATAAGGAATCAGGTCAAGTAACAATCTGGAGTGACAATCATTATAGTGACAATCCTTCAATCATTTTGATACAATTTTACAATCAATCAATTCTAGACAATACTATACTGGACTAGACTCCATCCAAGCAATCACGGCCAATCATTGCCTACGGCTTTCTACATTAACTAACTAGGGTTATCACGATCCTAGTTACTAGCAAGATGCAATGAGATGTTCCTCCAGCCACAAGCCCTGCAGCTAATCCAGGTTATCCAGGCGATTCGAATTCATTAAGCAGTTATCAATAATTATGTGCCCCACACGACGGTGAGCTGGAAATGTGCCCTACTCGACGGCAGGCTACAAGTCCAAACAATTACGGCCGGGATAACGGGATTGCCTGTAACTGGGGAAATCTCTCATGACTACTGAATTATTCTAGTTATTAGCCTTAATCCATTTTAGTAGGTACTCCTGACCGTGGTACTCAGGAGTGCCATCCTAGACATGATGCAAGACTGGACAAGTGGATTTAACAAGCAAGCAAGAAAGAACCACCCACGGTGTCAAGGCAGGTCAAGTTAAGTTATCAAGTCAAGTCAAGTCAAGTCAGGAGTGCGCCGCCACGGGCCACTATCAAGTCGGGTTGGTCATGTCAAGAGTGCACCACTACGGGTCACTGTCGTGTTATGCTAGTTCCTTGTCATACCAAGCAATGTACAATAGTCATTGCAAACATATTAAGTAAAATCAAGTTCATGACAAAAGGCGTAAGGATATAAAATGGGCATGAAATATCTAATAAAATATCAATGTATAGGGCTATAGAAGATCCAAGCTTAAAGAAATTAAACCAAATCTCCAAGAGCCAATAGATTGCGCAAGGGGTCAAGGGGGGTTGGATTGCGCAGGGTGCCAACCGCGCAGGGTGGTTGGCGCAGGGTTGAACTGCGCAGGGTTGTACTGCGCAGGGTCCAAGCGTGCAGGGTTAGATTACGCATGAGCAGACTGCGCAGGGGTGGATTGCGCAGGAGTGAATTGTGCAGGAGAGGTTGGCGCAATGGTCAAGTGCGCAGGGGTTACTTTGCGCATGGCTGGCTTGCGCATGGCTAGCTTGCGCCAGCGCAATCCAGTGCAGCACAAAGCACTGGCTGAGCCTATGTGCAATCGGCCATGCGCTAAAGAGCACAGGCCGGGGTGCGCAAACGGTCAAGTGCTAAAGAGCACTGGCCGAGAGCCTTCACCGAGGCTGAGATGAACTCCTCAAGAACACCAAAACTTTAAATCTTCATATCTTTGTCAAATCAAAGCCAAATCTAGATTTTTAAAGTTCTAACTTGAGTAAAATTGAATTCTCTTCCACATGGAAGCATCCAAACAAGCAAAAATCAAAGTTTAATAGATCAAAACCAAGGATTTCCGAAAATAATCAAAACTTAGATCTAGAACAATGGAGACTCCAAATCATAAAATTCCAAGTTCTAATGTTGATCTACATGTCCTAATCTATCAAATGGATAAATAAAATTGGGTGCTTATTTGTTGGTAAGGTGCACTTGCCTATGGGTTGGGGAGTTGTGTAGAGGAAGGAAGAAGAAGAAGAAATAAATGGAAATAATGAGGAGAGAGAAAAGTAGGTGGGGTTATAAAGAGGGGAGTTGTGGTGGAATAGAGGTGGAGCACAAGCTAAGGTGTTCCACTCATGATGAACCAAACCAACTCTACAAAATAAAACCAAACCATGGTCCAAAACCCATTTACGAGAAACCAAAATCCGCAAGTCCAGAAAAATAAAATGCGTGCCAAAATCAAATTACGAGTACAAATACGAAATACAGGAAATACAGAAAATGAGGGTGACAACTCTACCTACCTTAAAAGAATTCCGTCCTCGGAATTTAATCAGGGAGCTAGAGATTGCCACGACAAGCTACACTAATCACAGGCAAGCTACACTAAGCAGTTCAATCATACAATAATACATGCAATCAAGGAATGAAGAGCGCAAGGCATAAGAAAGACATTATACCTTATGAGTCAAACAGGCAGGGATAACGTGATCGGATATCATCCTCACACTCCCACGTTTGACTCTTCCAAGGAGCGATGAACTCAAGCAACATGAACTAAACTGATAGTCTTGCGCTTGAGGTCTTTCCCCTTGGTCAAACATGGACACGGGCCTCTCCTCATACGAAAAGGTTGGTACCAATAACCGTTTTCAAATGATCTAGGATATGGCTCGGGCCCAGGATATACTGTTGTAATTAGGACACATGAAACATGACACGTGTCCCGCATAACGACGGCGGAAAGCAAGACAATAGGACGCGGATACCTCTTTGTCGATTCTGGATCTGGGCCTGTGCCAGGGCAAACTGCTGAGGCCTCTGCTGCTGGAAGGCCTGGGCCTGAGTCGGCAATGGCCTCGGAGGCTGGTACTACTGTTGAAACACTTGGGCCTGAGGCGGCATTGGCCTCGGCAACTGTTGCTGCTGCTGGACTGGTGCTGGAGCTGGTGCTGGTGCTGGTCCCCTAACCGAGGGACTAGATACTGTTGATGCTGAATCGACTCTGAATGGGCAGGACCCCACCCTATGGTCCGGTGCCCCACACAACAAGCATAATCCCAGTGCCTTGCGACACTCTGACACAACGTGTCCAGGCTTCCCACAATAAGAACAACCCTCGGCGGAAGGCTGCGCTTGCTTCTGTTTCTGCGGAGGGTACGTCGGGGTTGAATGCTGAACCGACGTTACTGAGGCCGCCCGCCTCGGAGCTCCAATGGTCAAAGCCCTAGCTGCCGGGGCTGGTGCTGAAGTCTGATTCATTTGACTGTGGGACCGCTTCCGACCTCCGGTCCTGTCCACAATCCTCTGGGAGGTATACTCGTGCCTCCTAGCTGCTCGCAAGACGGCATCAAAAGTTCTGTGCTCGAACTGCTCTACTGCCAATATGATCTCCAAGTGGAGCCCCTGCTGGAACCGCTGGGCTCTATCAAACTCGGTCGCCACCAAGGTGGGAGCAAACCGACTGAGTCTGAAAAACTCCGATGCATAACTGTCGACCGTCCTGCCTCCTTGCTTCAAGTTGGAAAATCTGGTCTGCAGGTCATATTCTGTATCCTGGAGCCAAGCATCTGCGGCAATGACATCCTCGGTGCCGTCGAAGAATGGAGGGTTCAGGCGCTTAAAACTGTTGGCTGCACTGTTTCCTGGATGACCGCCTCTGTTCAGAGCATCTTGTACTGTCTGGTGCAATGCATCACCTCGGCGATCTTGAGAAGCTAACAATGATCTGATGAGACCTTCCAAAGTGCCATTATCAGGCTCTACTGGCTGGACTGGCTGAACTGGGGGCACTGGTCCTTCAGAAGGCATGGCTCGAGAGGCGGCTGTTGAGGACTGATCTTGATCTTCTTGCTGTTGCTGGGCTGCTGGCTGAGCTCCTTCCGGTTGATCAACAGGAATGATGCCACTGAAGCAATGACATCAGGGATATTAAGGAAGGACCATGATAGAACAATGATGCAAGCATGTTATCAAGTCAGGGATCCAAGGAGATAAGAAGATACGAGTGGAGATCAAAGGCGAGTACAGATTGAGACATCTATCTGGTAAACCCCCACATATCTTGATTGACAAGACCTGCATGGGCCACCACTTAAACCATGTCACGCCCCAGAACCAGAATACTGGAGAGCGGGGGCGGACATAGCCAGCTACGTATGATAAAATGGAATCCATCTCACCATACGGTCACGGCTGTCTAGATATGTGAGGGTTTATCTACAAGCCATCAGTCTCTTAGGGTCATAAATTATCCTATTGTCTCAATCTCAACCAACTAATAATAATCACAAGATATCAGATCACCAAATATACAATTGTAAGGCGTCCCAAACATTACATATCCAGATGATCATGAAGCTAGTCGTACAAAATGTAAGGACTAGCAGGAGTTAAGTCATACATGATCAACCTCGAGTTGCCAATCATGCTTACAGCCCGTAGGCAGACAGTAAATAAAAGTGCATTGAGCTAACAGGTGCTCGTCGGCTAAACGCCTCAAAAGAATAATTTTTACAATAGAGTGAGCGAAACAAAATAGAAAACCCACTCGTTGCCCGGATTTCGTCTAGTGTTCACCATTGGGCTGGAAGACAGGTAGATCCTTTGCTGCCGCTCCGGTATCTGGCCATACAAAACCAGCTGGGTCAGACCCCAGAAAGAGCAAGTGCCACAAAGGAGGCCACGAAATAAGAACAAAAACTAGCAATCAGCACAATAATATAATTACATAATAAAAGACAGTAATTTAAAAAAAGCATGATGGTTAATATAAAAGACAATTTTGTATAGAATCACTAAAAGATAGGACATATGGAAAAGCATGACAGGATGATATACGATGAGATAACCATGGGACTATTCAGATGGCCAGGTTACAACCCGTAAACCAAACAAGGACCGGCGTTATAACCCTTCGTCTGAACGGAACTTGGTTTCTCTCACCATTTATCGGCAAGATAAATATAAGAAATCAGGTCAAGTAACAATCTGGAGTGACAATCATTATAGTGACAATCCTTCAATCATTCTGGTACAATTTTACAATCAATCAATTCTAGACAATACTATACTGGACTAGACTCCATCCAAGCAATCACGGCCAATCATTGTCTACGACTTTCTACATTAACTAACTAGGGTTATCACGATCCTAGTTACTAGCAAGATGCAATGAGATGTTCCTCCAGCCACAAGCCCTGCAGCTAATCCAGGTTATCCAGGCGATTCGAATTCATTAAGCAGTTATCAATAATTATGTGCCCCACACGACGGTGAGCTGAAAATGTGCCCTACTCGACGGCAGGCTACAAGTCCAAACAATTGCGGCCGGGATAACGGGATTGCCTGTAACTGGGGAAATCTCTCATGACTACTGAATTATTCTAGTTATTAGCCTTAATCCATTTTAGTAGGTACTCCTGACCGTGGTACTCAGGAGTGCCATCCTAGACATGATACAAGACTGGGCAAGTAGATTTAACAAGCAAGCAAGAAAGAACCACCCACGGTGTCAAGGCAGGTCAAGTTAAGTTATCAAGTCAAGTCAAGTCAAGTCAGGAGTGCGCCGCCACGGGCCACTATCAAGTCGGGTTGGTCATGTCAAGAGTGCACCACTACGGATCACTGTCGTGTTATGCTAGTTCCTTGTCATACCAAGCAATGTACAATAGTCATTGCAAACATATTAAGTAAAATCAAGTTCATGACAAAAGGCGTAAGGATATAAAATGGGCATGAAATATCTAATAAAATATCAATGTATAGGGCTATAGAAGAGCCAAGCTTAAAGAAATTAAACCACATCTCCAAGAGCCAATAGATTGCACAAGGGGTCAGGGGGGGTTGGATTGCGCAGGGTGCCAACCGCGCAGGGTGGTTGGCGCAGGGTTGAACTGCGCAGGTTGTACTGCGCAGGGTCCAAGCGCGCAGGGTTAGATTGCGCATGAGCAGACTGCGCAGGGGTGGATTGCGCAGGAGTGAATTGCGCAGGAGAGGCTGGCGCAATGGTCAAGTGCGCAGGGGTTACTTTGCGCATGGCTGGCTTGCGCATGGCTAGCTTGCGCCAGCGCAATCCAGCGCAGCACAAAGCACTGGCTGAGCCTATGCGCAATCGGCCATGCGCTAAAGAGCACAGGCCGGGGTGCGCAAACGGTCAAGTGCTAAAGAGCACTGGCCGAGAGCCTTCACCGAGGCTGAGATGAACTCCTCAAGAACACCAAAACTTTAAATCTTCATATCTTTGTCAAATCAAAGCCAAATCTAGATTTTCAAAGTTCTAACTTGAGTAAAATTGAATTCTCTTCCACATGGAAGCATCAAAACAAGCAAAAATCAAAGTTTAATAGATCAAAACCAAGGATTTCCGAAAATAATCAAAACTTAGATCTAGAACAATGGAGACTCCAAATCATAAAATTCCAAGTTCTAATGTTGATCTACATGTCCTAATCTATCAAATGGACAAATAAAATTGGGTGCTTATTTGTTGGCAAGGTGCACTTGCCTATGGGTTGGGGAGTTGTGTAGAGGAAGGAAGAAGAAGAAGAAATAAATGGAAATAATGAGGAGAGAGAAAAGTAGGTGGGGTTATAAAGAGGGGAGTTGTGGTGGAATGGATGTGGAGCACAAGCTAAGGTGTTCCACTCATGATGAACCAAACCAACTCCACAAAATAAAACCAAACCATGGTCCAAAACCCATTTACGAGAAACCAAAATCCGCAAGTCGAGAAAAATAAAATACGTGCCAAAATCAAATTACGAGTATAAATACGAAATACAGGAAATACAGAAAATGAGGGTGACAGTTTTCAAAAATCTAATTAGACACACTTGATGACAACATATAGAGCATGGAAACCTCATTAACAGTTTTATTTATTGTTGTTTAGACAGTAGTAGAAATCAGATTGAAAATTATGAAAAACATGTTTCGAAAACTAAAAAATTTCTCTGATACGACATGCGTCCCGCCATTCGGGGACATGGTTGCAAACTAAAAGCTTTGAAAGGTGCGTAACAGCTTCGTGGACGTGTGAGCTTTGATGGAATTTAAATTGGTCGCGTGTGCGCGACGAATTTGATGCGTATCCGTCGAAATTCACCGTATCGGCCTTTGTACAAATTTCCTAATTACTTTGTGCACGCTCGTCAGATCGAGGCGAAACTTGCGCCAACAGGACCGTATCATTTTTTTGGTCCTGTATCCCAAGTTTGGTCCCGTTCTGAGACAGTTGATCGGATCGCTATTTTGCGGGTCCCACGGTCTGACTCAACGGACGATTTTGTACACGGCCCGTCGGACCTGTTGACATATAGTTTGACGAATTTAGAGACCGTTGACTCTGGCACACTTTCTGATGCAAAGCGGGTCCAACGGCGGACTCTGTTTTGACCCAAAATTACCATTTTGCCCATGTGTCCAGAATTCGACTTAAGGACAGGCAATCCTAGCTAATTTGACTATTATGAGAACATTGGTAATGTTTATTTCAGCATCTGGAGACTTTTTGCATGTGTTGACTCTAGTGACTCATTTGATGTGGTTGTACTATCGGTTTCTCCAGCTAAGGACCTCAAGCAAATGCACTTTCTGATTGCTTTCGGTTCATAGTAGTCTTTTCATTTCATGTTTATACATATATCTTGCTGCTTGTTAACACGCTCGTCACATGGAATAGTCGGGAGGGAAAATATCTTAGTAGAAATATGGACTACCCAGAACTATCTCCCGTGTCTTTCGTGGAGAATAGCAGCTGCACATGACACGTGCAGGGTGCCGGATTTATCCCCTAACTGTTCACATATCGAAACGGATATTTCACACCACATAGATAGTTGTCTTTTATTTATTTTTTCTTGTCTTCTTCACCACCTGCCATGTCATCAGTTACTTTATAGCTTTGATATTCCATATGTTATTTTCATGTCTTGTTAATTCTATTGTGTTCTCGTATTGCCGTCGGTTTGTGTACTTGTTCCATTCTTGACTGAAAACTAACATTTTTTAGGTTAGCTGTGGCTTCACTTAGCTTGGGAGATACGGGTGTACTTGCAGGCAGGAACCTAGAAATAGATAGCAGTTGTATCATTTTCCTAATTTGTAAAACTTTGTATTTCCTTTAAATATAAATGTTGCAACTGTTGTATTAAACATAGAAAATGTGAATGAGCAGCAAATGTTAAATTTTGTGATTTTGAGCATCTTGGTCGTGACCGCGTTCTACCGCCGACTCTGCGACGTAGGCTGGCTTGGACACGTCTCGTATCCGAAAAAGCGGGTACGGGTCGTGACACTAGCAACCCATACTGGAGCGATCATAGGCTTACACATAAGTATGCCAAGTCCATTACGGTGCGAAATATCGTGACCTTCATATAGATAGGGCCGGTAGGCTGAGATGAGAGTTTGGTACAGGCACAGGGCCTGCCACCCTTATGTATATGTCTAAGTATGGCTGATTGGTTGCGTGTATTGTATGATTTCTTATGTAAAGTTCTAACCAGTGCAGGCTAGGCAAAATGGACAGAGATGAGTACAATCACTATGTTTATGTTCAAATATGTCTAACGGTATCTGCTGCAGGAACACGATGTTGAACACATTTACATTAAGTTGTTATGTATTGAATATTACCATAAAACTGGTCCTAAGGCTAAATAGAAAGATCATCAAATAATGTTGTATGTTTCACTAAATATACTTAGTGCTTGGTTTGGGTGCGAGTGGGTCTTGATCAATGTAGCGAGGACGAAAGCACTAATCCTCCACTAGTTTACTTGTAGGTTCAGGATATGTTCGGCTCGGGGTGGAGCTTAGCTTGGATGCGCCGAGACAAGTAGTCCTTAGCGTTTCAAGAGGAGCTACCGCATTGGCGTTCGGACTTGCAACATGGAGATGTTCGGCCGAAGACTACTTGTTGGCTATAAAAAGGCATAATGTATGGAACAATGTAAATCCTTTGTGAGCTAGAGAGATCAGCGTTGTAGCCAGTTGGAATATTCAGTTGGGCTATTCAAGCCTTTGTAATCTTCAGTTCATTATTAATAAAAAAGATTCTTTGTGTATACTATGTTTTCTTCCGTTGCTTATGTTATCAATTTGAGATAAACACTATATGAACCAGTTATCTTACCTTGCACGAGCGCAACTCCAGGCTCGTGCGGCATCACGCCCCAGCGAGAACGATAATTCGTGTGAAATCTAGCAAGGACGAACGATTTCCCGGATCGGGGCATGACATAAAGCATACAAATAGATTCTAGTCTAGTAACTGGAGGATACGTCTCATCATAGTCAATGCCTTCTTCTTGATTATAGCCTTGAGCTACTAGACGTGCTTTATTACGTGTGACTGAACCATTCTCATCTAGCTTATTTCGGAATACCCACTTGGTACCAATGATCGGATGATCAATAGGTCTGGAAACAAGCTCCCAAACTTGATTTTGCTCAAATTTGTTGAGTTTCTCTTGCATAGTAGAAAGCTAAAATTCATTATTGAAAGCCTCTAAAATATTTTTAGGTTCAATTTTGGAAATAAAATCAACATTAGCTATTACCGAATTTCTTGTGCGTGAACGAGTACTTACACCTGTTGATACGTCACCTATTACCAGTTCTTCCGGATGTTCTGACATAAATCACAATCGTTTCGGCAGACTTTTCAGATAGGACATGTATGGTGTATCTTCTGGTGTTGGAGTTTTCTCTTCTTCGTTGTCACCGTCGTCATTACGTTGATTGTTTAGCTCATCAAATTTGACATTTATTGATTCTTCAACAGTAAGTGACTTTTTGTTGAATACTCTACAGCCTTTGCTTTTTGCCGCATAATCCAAAAATATGCCCTCGTCGAATTTTTCGTCAAATTTTCCCAAATTATCTTTTGTATTTAGAATAAAATATCTGCAACCAAAGACCTTGAAATAGCTGATGTTAGGAGTTCTATAAAACCATAATTCATAAGGAGTCTTTTTAGATATGGGTCTAATCAGAACTCTATTTAACACATGGCATGTTGTATAGGCAGCTTCTGCCCAAAAATACTTTGGAAGATTATATTGATTAAGCATAACTCTGACCATATCGTACAGAGTTTTATTCTTCCTCTCCATAATGCCATTCTGTTGAGGAGTCCTGGGGCAAGAGAATTCAAGTGATAATCCATTTGAATCACAATAAGATTTAAACTCATAGTTATCGAATTCTCCTCCATGATCACTTCGAATCCGAGTAATCATGAATAATTTCTCATTTTGCACCTTTTACAAAAAGATACAAATTTAGAAAATGTATTATTCTTATTTGCAAGAAAGTAAACTCAAGTATACCGTAAATAGTCATCGATTATCACGTAAGCATAAAGCTTACGTCAAGGCTGGCGACTCTACTTGGTCCAAATAAGTCTATATGAAGTAATTGCAAGGGTCTAGAGGTACTTACAACGTTTATTGATTTGAAAGATGATCTAGATTCCTTGTTTATTTCACATTCGGCACAGACCATGTCTTCTTGAAAGTTATTTCGGGTAAGCCTCTTACCAGTTTCTTGGTGGACAATCTTGCAATAGTGCCCATGTTCGCATGTCCAAGTCGCATATGCCATATTCAACTTTCGTCTTGAGTTGTGAACAAACACTTCCCTGTATTGTTAGTCTTCTCTGACAAATATAATACATATATGTTTCTCTCTTATTCCCTCAAAGGAGATTATTCCAGAAGATTTATCATAAACAAAACATTTATTCTTAACAAAATTAATTTTATAACCATGATCAGTCAGTTGACTAATGCTTAATAGGTTGTGTTTTAATTCCGTCACTAAGCATACATCTTTAATAATAGGTGAGGGAGATGTACCTATGTCGCTAATTCCAATGATATAACCTTTAAGGTTATTTCCAAAGGAGACATAGCCTTCTTTCTTCATCGATAGAGTTGCAAATAATTTGTTATTACCTGTCATGTGCCTAAAGCAACCACTATCGAGTATCCATTTGCTTCTAGTGGGAGGAGGAAGGTTCACCTACAACGCAAGTTAGAGATATAACCTTTGGTACCCACTTTCTTGAGGGTCCTGATATGTTAGTTTTTGGAATCCATACATATATCTACTAGCTTTCTTATCTTACATTGAGGTGATACATGTCCTTTTATACCACAATAGTGACATATAGCGGAAGTGTTAGTGCTAGGTGCAGTTCGAAGATCATGTATGTGAATTTTTGAAGATATTTTGTGTCTTCTTCTTGTGTGAAAAGGTGTAACATATGCATGGCTTTTGACAGTTCTAGCAGTGTTGGATATGTTGTGCTTGTGTTTAGCATTGTGATTTGTGTTCACCTGAGCTATAGGTTTAGCAACCTGTTTGTCCAGTTTGATCTTTACTTTTTAGAGATATCACAGGCTTCATTGTACTTGGCCGTGAGTGTATCTACTTTCTGAGCAGCATTGCTATATTTCTTTTTCTCTAGTTCATAGAGATTGTTAAGTTTTACATTTTCTTGATTGGCTTTCTCAAGCTTTTCAAGAGCTTCATGTAAGCTTAACTTCAAAGAAGTAATCTCATTTGTGTCACTAGAAGAATCTCTAATATATTCTAGCATTCTAGATTGCTTTGAAAACTCAGATTGTACAAAATTTAGCTCTTTCTTAGCACTTTTGTACATATCTATCATTTTCCTCTGATCTTCTAATAGATCAGTAAAAGCATCAGACAATTCATAAAATCTAAATTCTTCATAGAGAGGGTTTGTAATTACCTTAGCATCTGTTGCCATGAAGCATAGGTTGGCTGAGCTGAGAGGTTTCTCTTCTTCTTCAGAATCACTAGCTTCGCTTTCACACCAAATGCTAGTGTTGGCATAGTTTCTAGTTGTAGTCCTTCTCTTGCTTGTCTGATCATGTCTGCTTCCCTTCCTTATAATAGGGCAATCCTTCTTGATGTGTCATGTTCTTTTATAGCTGAAGCAGATAGGTTCTTCATCATCTCTGGAATCTTTCTTCTTCTTGTTCGACTTCTCATATCTGAGGAATCTTCTGAAGTTTCTTGTCATAAGGGCTATTTGTTTGTTGTCTGAGCAATTTGCCTCACTTTCATCATCAGAGGCTACCTTGTGGTTAGCTTTGAATGCTATCGCCTTCTCTTTTGGAGCTGACTCTTCAAAATTCTTAAGGTCTAGCTTATGCGTCATAAGCTTTCCCATAAGGGCTTCAAGAGTCATGACTGTGAGATCATTTCCTTCAATAATGGCCGTCGTTTTAGGATTCCAGTTCTTTGTTAGTCCGCGAAGCACCTTCCGAATCTTCTCGTGATTGCTATATTCTTTTCCAAGGAAAGATAAAGAATTAACAATAT